>JAAPAO010000233.1:7963-49271 GCA_013115145.1 Perkinsus chesapeaki | reverse complement strand
TTCAAGTGTTATCATCATGGCACGTTCTTACATTTGACATCGAGGAAGTTGTGCCTGGAAAAGGACTCGCATGACGGTTTGGTTCGCATGACTTTAGTGTTGTTGTCGTGAGGTACTGAGGCAGCTATATTGTGCATGCAGAGAGCGATGAATGGGTTCATGGGACCGAGGTGATAGAGGATCGTGGGCAATTGCTGTGGAGTGTTGGATCGTCTGCCGCCTTGATCCGCTCGCAGACCTAAGGGGCCGTTTCTTATTCAGAAATTAATTTTCCGCCGACGCTTGCAAGTGTAAAAGTATATATTTTACGTAATGCGTGATATGATCCCACTGTTGTTGAATTTTTATGATGCGATGTCAAGTAAGAAACTTCATGTGACGTATCGCTGCGCTGCCAAGATCTCTCTACGACACTTTTCCTTGGTCAACATCTAGTCCGATTGCGTTCGCAATGATCCGATATGACGCGACTCGATTTGTTGAAATGTCAACAATTTATCTTTTCGCCAACGTTTGTAGTCGAAAGAGCGTATACTCCAATTATGGGTGAGATTTATCGAGCTTTTGTCGAGCTTGTACGAGAAAATCTTTGGCATAGAATTTAATGTGACAATCACGTATCGATGTGCCGTCGACGCTGCCCTACGACTGCCAAGCTTTCCGGTGAAGATGGGATAATACTTCACCATCGGGAACCTATTGAAGATCATCAGTTGTCGATCGGAATGGTTGCGTCATTTTAGGGATGTCTTCCGCAATCCAGAAGCCATTTTCCGTTATTTTGAGCCACAGCAGGACGGCCAATGCCCTTTTGACATTGTAATATTGGATGGTTTTTCTGAAGCTGCATGCCGGGATTGAACTAGCGACCTTATGATCATAAAGGAGATGCTTTACCAAAGAGCTGAATTGACAGTTGACTATTTTCTTGTCTTTCTTTGTAGGAGCTGAGCCACAGTGGTAGCGATTTCGCTGTAATGGGTATGCATTTCAAGCTCGGACTTTACGAGCATCAAAGTGCTGGAGCTCTTCAGGGCATGATTGATCTCCTGATGTAAGTAATAGCATATACTGGAGTAGATTATTCTGTCATTTTACAACGATTTACCAAAGATGAATAGATGGTCTATCTTTCGTGACAGATCTTCAATTCGGTGCGCGTTGTGATAGATTGTCAGTAATAAAGCCACGTGGAATGGGAGTAGTTTCATTCATCCTACTTATTATTCTCATTATATTTAATATGTGTGTAATAGTCATGAGTATCTTAATTATCTCTAGCTGATACTGATTGATAATCATAATCTCGTATTAATTCACAACTGCGTCATTTCAAGAGCTAATTAATAAAAGCATTGACTGAGAAGATCTGGACTATATCAATTCGTCTGGGTTATTACTAATTCGTTCTGGGTTCTTTCAACCAGTGGCATGCTTTATTTGATAGCTGTGCTACTGTGAATATATTCAATTTGTATAATACGACGACATTCTCCATTTTAATCATTAATAATATTTACTATTTCTTATTTACTTAAAATTAATTCTTATTCCTTGGTAAAAATAAAAAATATTCCCTCTGGATTTCTAATTGAGCAATTGGCGTGCTATCAGGCAGAACCCGGAGCTCATGGCCGATCCGGCGAAGATAAAGAACATCAACGTTGTAGCGTGAGTCTCCTGGATCTAGTTCTTTGGGAATTTCTGTCATTTCAGATATGAGCCTGCCTTTGGTATTATCGGTGATCCTGCCAAGCGTAACCCAACGACAAGACAGAGTGCCGATCACAGTATGGTCTTCATTATTAGTAGACTGCTGGCTAATGCTGTTAATCGAGGAGTGGTAGGAGGAAGTAGTCATTAACTGAATAAACTATATTTTTTTGAGGGAGTGACCGGTTTTTCATTCTTTCTTCCGGAAAGAATTTCAATTTTTCCGAAAGAAAGAATATCTATTTTTCCGTGGAAAAATAGGAAAAATAGCCACTCCGAAAACAAAAGGCCTAGCACGTAGGAAAGCTCTTACAAATAGCGCAATACGCTTATAATGCTCGGCACGGATCCAGCATCCACGAGGTTGAGAAGAAACCATAAAAATTGATGGCTTTTATATGACCCTACCAGGGATCGAACCCGCTCCTTTCTCGTCTGGGGGTATGCCTCAGCAAAAATGATCTGCCTAGGCCTCCGAATACGCTAAGCTTGTAGTAATTTATTGCATTATCTTAACTCTAATAGTATGCTCCATCTCCACGATGCGCATAATTAATGACTTCAATCCTACTTCAGCAAAATTTCCGTCATTTTTCTTTTTTTCTCTATCCCTTTTTTTCGTATTTTTCGTGTTTTTCCGAGAGAAAAATAGCATGAAAGAAAGAATCGCTATTTTTCTTTCCACGGGCCACCCTGTTTTTGATAAAAATTAAGTAGTAGACGACAAGTATTAACAAGGCATTGAACTGTAATATACAACAGCCCCCCAAATAATAATAATAATAATAGACTATCCCTTTTTATGAAAACGTATTTACATGCCTTTCGGGTTTTGATCACGGGTGCGCTCGTATAGCCGAGAATTTTCAAAGAAACGCGATAATCTATAATTATATGGCAAGCTGTATAATACACTGTGGTGTATTTCATATTGATGTTGATAATTATTATATATTATGAATCAATAATCGGGTTTGGGTTTCCCGAAAACCTGGTTAAACCGAATTAAATATTAATTGATTATGAATAATTATTATTCATTGTAATATACAGCCTGCCAATAAAGAATGGACTTATTCGGTGCACTGCCTTTTTAATTCTAATACAGTAATACAGTGTCCTTTAATATAGCGCCCATATCGATTTGAAAAATAACTATTTTAGTCGAGCCGAGCGAGTTTTTGGTCCGGGTGAAATTTGACTAGTAATTTGAATGTGGCTAGGATTTGTTTGTTATAGGTGCCGAAGTCAAATGAGGAAGCGTGGACCAACTGGATGTTATCTCCTCATGATTACGGTTACGAGGCGCTTAATGACAAGCAGACGCGCTCGTTGATGGAGAAGGTAGCGATACTACTAGGATATCGGAAATGGGCTCTATTCGGCTAGATAAGCTTCTCACATGGCGGCCCGGAATACGATAAAAGATACCCCGATGGGATTCCAACTTCAGTGGAGATTACTTCTGAAGATGGTAAACAGCTGAGTCTCAGGAATCGCGGCGCTCCCGATTTTTTGGGGGTCTACGCGGCTTGCCTGGAAAACTCAATTTTCCTATCACTTTCTTTTCACACAAATGATCAATTTTCATAATTGGTTATTTACGTAATGAATGAGAGATTACACAATTCTTATTAGCATGATATGCTTAGGTCTGATAGTCGTTGCTGAATCGAAGGAAATCGGGAATTGTCCGACGTTAATAGGGCATTTTTAGAGTCGTCATTGAAGGGGGTCGTTCATTTTTGGCAGGAAAGAAGTTTTCTAGTGGAATGGTGATGTATCCCTCCGGTCACGCCAGGAACACCACAGCTGATCTGAACGCCATTCTGCAGTTCAAGCACAAGATGCTAGGTGGGCTCGATTGGAAAGATAGATGACGACGAAGGAAAAGATATAATAGCAAGTTTGATAGGAAACTACCAACTACTGAAAAGTTATAAACTTTCTGTTACTAGTGAAATGATAAATAAAAGTTAGAAGACGTTCGATGTTCCTCTTGGTGCTTGTCATTGCCTATTGGTCATGGTTATTAATTTATCGCTTTAGGAGCACTCCGTAGGAATGAGCTGCTGTTAGGTTCAATCGCTTTGGAGGACGAAGAGTGCGAGAAATTGATCAAGACGTTGGTGAATATCGAAAAGCTATCAGCTTGGGAGGTGAGCTCTCCGGTGAACTTGAAGTTCCACTAAGCGGGGATTAACCAATAGAGCCGAGAATTGATTCAATCAAGATTGTCACTTCAGATGCAAGAGGTGTACGAGTTTGACTACAACAAGCTGCAAAAGAATGATCCAATCGACGGCTGACTTTTTATTAAACGATTTTTAACAGGGTGTGTTTATTCATGACTTGAAAGGAAACAAGTTTCGCGATTATCGGCTTGGTTGGGTTAAATGTAGTCTTTGAAGCCGAAGCTTGGCGGTGAATATATCCTCATTGGCTGACTTTCTATACGGAATGGTGACTGAAATAGAAAACCGATTGCCACATCCCATGCGAGCGGTAGAAAGCAGTACCACGAAGACTCCAAAGACTCACGTAGCAACTTAGTTCAACGAAAAAAGAAGTGGTGAAATCTGAATAACGAATCTGAATCGAAGCTCATCGTGATTGAAAACGCGATCAAGTTTGAATTCAGTGGAACCTCGGAAAAATGGAATTTTGGGGGTATGATCGTTTACCAGAATGCGCCGTGATATCGCTGTATTCCACTTGTATTCAAACTATAGGAGAGCTAAAAGCATGTATGTGTTGCTTTGTCACCCCTAACTGAACGCATGGCGGTTGAGGTTTGAAAAGAAGACTAATGAAGTAGAGATAGGACTCCAACCACGACTCTGCCTATATATTCCGGGCCTCACTACGACCCGTTCACTTCGGACCATGAAAAAATCAAAGTGAGCAAAAGCACGCGTGGTCCAGACGAGCAAGGGCAGACGTGCACTCCGACAATACGTACACACGAAATGCGAGTACGATTGTATCTGAGACTACGTGAATCGGTTCCACGCAACTTGTCTGAAACAAGATCGTCCACAATCACAGCTGCTTACTCGTGAGGGCACCAATAGCATGTTTGCTTACTAAAAATTTAATGAATAAAAACCGGCGGGGATAACTCCGGTCATATAAATCGATCCACAGAGCCAATACGGCGAGCGGTAAATGAATACGCGCTGACGTAAGCCTCCGTAGACTAAAAACTACCTGAATAGTCATAAAAAGATTGGAAATAAAGATAATATAAATTATAGCTGCCATCATCATTGATGATTTATCAATCATACGACATTCCACGTGAGCCTTCTGTTAGAAAGATGAGAAGATTAATCATTGATATGTTGCTCTCTTGCCTCAATGATGTTTTGCCAATTGCTCGTTTAACAGCAAGATCAGGTCGAAGGACGCCATACAGCATTTCCACTCCCTTTGCTGTTCTTACTTTACCCTCAGTAGCATTCAATAATATTTCCTTCATCTCATCTGGTTTAAATTTCTTGAAACTCTGCATTAAAGCTGCTATACCACCAACAATAGCAGTAGCACAAGATGAGCCTTTGATCTCCCCATACTTCCACTGTCCAACTTCATTCCTCATCTCAGCTACCATGACTTCTGTAGCAGGCACACCAAAGCTAGCCAACAGCGCGGCTTCACGCGACAACACCTCAGGAATTGATGTTAATGTCGCAGCAACGCACACCACACCAGGCATAGAGTTCGCCAGTGAACAGGGTAACAGAACCTCAGAAGGCCCGGTTGCAGCATCGTTGTTTGAAGCGCCAACGACGACGAAGTTACCTTGCTCGACGGCCTTCTTGATCACCCGCTTGAACATCGTGGACTTCTCATGTGTAAATAACCCACCACTGGCGAACACTATAACATCAGAATCCTTGAACGTGTTCGCCAACTCCCATGCTCTTTTTACTTGCACATCTGTAGAGCCGGTGGGAGACGTACTTAACCTAATCGGTCTTATCTTAACTCTATCAGCTATTCCAGCGATACCAATACCATTGTTGATCCCCGCAGCGATAATACTGGTCATCTCCGTACCATGGCCTTGCACGTCTTCGACGGATGGCACTGTAGAACCAGAAGCATCCTTCCCTTCCAATAGTTTGCCCACGAGGTCAGGTTGCTGAGTAGCGACACCCGTGTCGATGACAGTGACAATGGCATCTCTACGGGATAACCCGGACTCTCGGACCGCCTTCCAGGTCTCTTGGATATGCAACGAGTCGAATAGGGCTCTCTGAAGCGAAAAGTAGAGGTCGTTGGGCGGGTATGGTAGTTGACCAAAGGCCTTGCGGGCCGGAGACCCTCCAAAGGACCAAACTAGATAGCAGTGAAATATATACTCCGATAGTCTCGAAAGTGTTATCATATCAGCGAAGACCGTCATTGAAATATTTGTTCAACTGATTGAATCAATCAGATCGATCTCTAAAAAACTTCGCCAATAACCAATTTGAAAAAAATCAAAATACAAGAAAGAATCTTTCGGAAAGAGAATCAGTGAGACTGGTCATCAAATTGTGATTGGCCAGATGCCATAGCCGCGAAGTAGAAGGGTTAAGACCCGCGCACAAGCCGTGAGTCAGCGATTCTGCCGATGGCAGTGAGGCGATGGCGAATGATTAAAGAGCGTTCTCCTACCCGCAAGCACACCTCTAAAGCGTCGAGCAAACGTGGCGCGGCGCATAGCGACCTTTAGCGGCTACTTCGCTTGTGAGAAAACCGGCCTCCAGTGAACGAGACCACGACAAACCGACAAGAAATAAAAGATAAACTTCTAACGGCAGAGCGTGTCAGTTAGAGTTCCTCAGACTAGACTCGCTATCTCGATGTCTTCAACAAATAAAAGGGGAAGAGGGAGACAGCAGGCGCAGTGCCGCAGACAGCCCAGGTGGCGCAACCGCCAGCTGCTGCTCCGGACACTGCAACCTGCAAATCCGCAACGGGAGGGCGGCAACACTTAAAACTTACCCACGGTGGCTTATGTGGCGCTCACTGGAATTTCTTCGCAGCGCCCGAAAGAGTCTCGAGCGCCTGCGGTGCGCGTACTCCTTAGAAGTTGACGCTCTGTTATTGGCCGCTCGCCCCACATAGCCAGCCTGCTGCCCGCATTGATGTCCACCCTAATGTAGCTACGGAGAACTTAACGCATGTATGTGCCCGGCACATACAGCAACGGCACATTGTGACGTTGCTTTGTCGTCCCTACCTGAACGCATGGCCGTTAAGGTTTGAAAAGAAGACTAACGAAATACAGATAGGACTCTAACCATATATTCCAGGCCTCAGTGAGGCCGCCCTCACTACAACCCGTTCACTTTTGACCATGAAAAAATCAGCAAAGTACAATCGAAACTACTTGAACCATCATATGAACTTGGGGAATTATATCAATTGGTGGTGCCATCATTCATCAACTTGACTGATTACATGGATTACTTAAGCTTACATTGAATGCCACTACAAGTTACATTGCTCGTATTAGAAAGGGATATTAACCAATGTGTGGAGACTAACGATGGGTTACTACCGGTTACTACCGGTTAGTACACGGTAGTAACTACCGTAGTTACTACCCTCTTACACGCATAAAGAAAGGGCGTGCGTGCAGAACTGTGACACCATAATTGTCTAGTAGACAATGTCTACTTTCTATTCATGCGGGCAATGACTGCCCAGACTGTTGTTGGTTCGCCGCCCCAGACTGAACGCATGCCCATTAAGGTCACAAGAAAAGGCTAATCAAGTAGAGACGGGGGACTTTCTTCAGAAAGTGAAAGTGAGATACATATATGATGAGCTAAAGTAATGAGATACACGATATATTTCTCAGATATAAGCTTAGAAGCGCCTGAAGGTTGGTTATGACGTAATGAGTAATCACTAGAAAGTAAAAGTTGCAGTGTGCAACATGTGCGGCATGATGGTGAAGCAGTAGATAGTAAAAGTTGCAGTGTAACAGTTTCCAGTGATGTTTTAATGTCCTTAAGCTATTGTGTTACGCAAAGTTATAGAAGAAGAGCAAGTGAAGAAGTCCTATATCCGAAATAAGCTTAATACACTCCTATAGTAAAAGCAAAAAAGTACGGGAAGCGAGATAAACTAGCAAAATGTAATTCGGGCTTGTTTAAGAGTATAGGATCAGGGAGCGGCAAAGCTGAGCAGTGTATCTTGTTATTTCAAGCACGTTAGGATGCTTAGCATAACAAGCATTGCTTGGGATAGCATGAAGTGTTTGCAATAACAAGGCTTGCTTGGAAATAACCCATTTTGCTCATATCTTTCATTGCCACATAATACAACGAATCGTTGTCAACGATTTGATAAGATTGCAAGAATAACTAAGATCGGATAGAATCACACTACAGCCCGACGCAATGAAATAGAATATTTCGTATTCTTTCGATTTCTCACTCAATATTGAGTATTATCGACCGAAATTTAAAACATGAGTACTACAACGAGAATCGAAAACATGACACTAAATCGATCAACCGTTTCATGACTATGTATAATTGTTATATCTCTACGCAGTGTCTAGTACACACCCCGCACAGAACTTTGGACCAAAGTCTTTGGTGCAGAAAATCAATAAAACGATTATAGTTGATGCGCATAACTAGTGATCTTAGCGCATTTACGTGCAGGCCTTCTACGTTCTTGTCCAGAGCCAGAAGCTTCTGCTTCACCTTCGGGAGCAACAGTCATCTTCTCTACTTCTTCAGCTCGACCTCGTTTTGGATTAAGCTGATCAGTCTGGTCGTAGAACTTCTTCA
This sequence comes from Perkinsus chesapeaki, assembly GCA_013115145.1. NCBI lineage: Eukaryota > Perkinsozoa > Perkinsida > Perkinsidae > Perkinsus > Perkinsus chesapeaki. The sequence goes on along the minus strand of JAAPAO010000233.1, from coordinate 40,758 downwards.
CATACGCAAATGGACTTCTTTTAACACGCCGTCGCCTCTCTTCACAATACGCCTCAAATTGAGGTCCTCAATCCACGAAGTGCTGCAACTTCATAGGGTTCAGACCACTTAAGCATCAGACGAAGCCGCGTCGTCGAAGCGACTGGGCATCCTGAGGTTGTTGCTCACTAAAACACAATATTCGTATCCAAAGTGACTTCCGTATAGGCGGGAGGGTGTACCGGGCTGGAGGGATCGCCACTGTTTTTCCAGTGTTCTAGTACTCCATATCTGTTATCTGTCCTTCGTGAGAAGTAGAAATTTCTCCACTCTCTCGTCATGTGCTATTTTCTGTGTGTACATTGCTACTCGAATCATTTAGTTTTCACTATTACAGAGTTTTGCGCGTTTTCTTCCATTCGTCAATACGTTGCTTAATTACCACACAGCGCCTTCTGTCAGCCGGACAGTGTGGGATCGTTCCACTAAAACCACGAGAAGGAGGTTTTCGGTTGGAAAATGATTGCAACTCCCCAGCTCCCAAGAATTTTGTTCGAATTCCCTGGTTCTCGAATTCCTACACGGAAACGTCCTGGAAGATGGCCCCGAGAAATTTACTGTGCAAACCCCGTGCATGCGCATCGATCACGTTTAAAAGTTTTTCGTGAATCTTCATGGCGGCCGTTGCTGATATGATAACACTTTCGAGACTATCGAAGTATATACTCGATACTATCGAGTCGATAGTATCGAGTCTTCGTGTCCAGTGAGATGAGCGATTCCCTGAGCATCCTAAAATATGCAAGAGAATGTTAAAAGAGGATTGCGTCAATGTGTTATGAATACGGGACTCACACCGGCCCAAGACTTGAGCCTTGAGGTCTACCTCGATTGAAGCAGTGGTGAGCGCTGGGGGGCTTCCGGAGGTTAGCTACGGTTGCGGGCTGCCCGCAGCGAGCAGGTGACTTGTTGTGGCATTCCATGTGAGCTTAATCCATGTCATCAGTCAATTTGATGAATGATGACAGACATCCCCCAAGTTTATGTGATGTTTCCATGGAAACATCATTGTTCTCACTTTCGGTACTCTGGCACGTGGTAAAAACTGCGCAAATTCCTGGGCGAGTGAGATTTCTTGTGAAAAAACGTTTGAAACGGTGTGACATATATACAGTATTCTGAATCCCCGTAATTTTCTCTATCGGATAGCGTCATTAGTTTCTTGTAAGAATTTTTCTCACTTCAGCCCCACCAAAAGTTTTGGTGGGCTGAAATTTCGATTCTACGGAGGCTTACGTGAGCGCGTATTCTACATCTTTTCAATACCTAGTTCGTCCTTGGGAATATCAATTTCGCGGCGGCGAGCGAAGTTGAAGGTCCGAATCCGAAGATCTTGTTCGTGCTCGGGAAATTCAATTTCGTCTTAGAACTTCCAATCTCGTTGGAACCCAGGAGGTGCCTTCAATTTCGCTCACTTAGAAGTATCAATTCCGTTCCCCAGAAGCTAGAACAGAGTCTTCGCCTCCGTTTAACTCAACAATAGTTCTGCCTGATGGATGATCGCTGATCTACGTAGTGCTTGTAGTGATAATGTTTGACCGAACAACAAGAACAAGTAAAAAACGTTCCCAAAGCCTCATACAAAGTATCATAGCTAATCATAAGCAACAAATCGGTCACATCACATACAGCTGATCTTGGGGTTCGTACAGTACACAGAACGCCTATTACTAACAAAAGTACAAATTGTACTTTGAATGATGATTCACTGGCATAATGCCAGTGGCATTAGGGCGCCAACAATGACTTTACTAATCTGATCATAACTACAAAGACATTAAGACATAAGCTCTACACCACTCGCTACCGACTTCATAAAATTAATACAACTACGGGTTGTATAGAGAAATCTCCTCATAAAAAGGCTTTAATGCAAAGGCAGGGTTTTATCTGAGGTAAATCATCTTGGATTCACTCGACATACCAAACGCAGTCAATGGTCAAGCCTTCATGAAGAACGCAATGCATGCCTATTGGACATTTCTTGAAAAACTGAAAAATGACATGATGTGAATGCACCATGAAAATTCTTACCGCACAGCCTAAACGGCAGTAGCCATCGTTATCGCAATATTGGTTGGCATTTCCGTTAGGCGCGCCCGGGCAATCGGAATTGTGTGAACATGTTTGACTGCAGAAGCATACGAGATTGCTGCCTGTTACGAAGGAGCATGCTGGATACCAGCCGGACAGACACCCACAACCTTCTTTGCTTAGGCAACCAACTGGCTCCGCATAAGGAACTGATTAAAAAACAGGCTCACATGGATGCGTTGAATGTAAGCGAAATGTGCTTGCGGTTTTCTCCATACCTGCGGTCGCCTGAATCACGGTGGTCACATTGGTATCTCCGGGCCTCGCGTCTGAGGGCATCCTGAAAAAAAATATACTTCGAGGCCGTCAAAGAGGCATACTACTTCTGCGCACGGATTTCCTCTAAACTACTACCGAAGCTTGTCCTATAGCTATAATCCTCATAGTATATGAGTTATATAATACGACTACAATGAATGTATACGAACGAGCAAGACAGTTAGTCATAGTCAATTACTCGCTATTGCTGACAATTACTGATAGTCAATGACGGTATTTCACTGACTAAAGGGAGCCAACATGCGTCTTACAATGAAGGTGCCCGAATAACAGCGTGCTGCTGAAATGACAATCATAGACTGGACGTGTTGGAGTTTGAATGACGGTTATTAAAACACCCGAATCGTTATCAAATAACTCGCCATGGATGCGCCGCGAATCACGCGCGGAAATAGTACAGGAGTGGGGGCTTTAGCTCAACGACCGCCCATGTGACATCAGAGATGTCACAGGCTCACACGCACACATAATGTGTAACACATTGTGCACTGCAGATGAGTGCAGTTGCTGATGGGATTTGTCAAGAATATTGGTCCTCGTCATTGGTCCTAGAGACGGTCTCCAACGATGCTGGATAGTCCCCTGCGTGAGCCGCCGGCTGCTTGCCTGCCAGGGCGGAAAGAAGGAATTATCATTTTCAAATTGAGAAATCTCCTCGATTCACTCGAGTGGTGGTCACCGCGTTTCTACTAGAAACCCTCTCTAAGGTAGATGACACTACCCTATAACATGTTAAAGAACGAGTCACATAAGCCAACAGAATAGATCTAAAACTTCTGGTTTCCGGGAAGCAGAAGAAGCTTGATAGAGTTTGTCGGTGGCTCGGGCATCCTCGGGAAGAGATAAAGCTGCGACTCACATACTCTATGACTAAACGACTTTGTCTAAGTCTCGTAGTGTAACCTATTATGTGGTCTTTTATGTTTGAATTAACCAGTCCAACAGAATTCTATACTGTTTACCTATTCTGCAAATATGTTTTCATATAATATCACTGACCCAAACTAATTCATAATATGAATTTCATATACTTGTAGTAAAATGGAAAGAGACGGAAGGCTGCATTCAAGCAATGGTTCCCACGCAGCGTGGGCCACGTTCGTCAGGGGATCGCTCTTCAGAGCGCGTTGATTCCAGACTGGCATTTCCAGTGCATTCTGTATAACTGTATAACATAACACAACATACTTCATTTAATTAAGCAGCGGGTCGCCACTCTATGGGCGCCTACGAGCACAGAGTAAAAATATAAACAACAACAATCTTATAATCACGTCTAAACATACGCCAAAGGAAGGACTTCGCCAAGGGTCAGCAATTACATAACTTTCTTACTAGCACCAACGCTTGGTACCAAAGCCGTCACTGACGTTGGCGTTTTGAAGGGAACAGACTGTACAATAGGACGCTTGAAACCAGGGACGTGAAGTATATCGGCGTGAACAAGTTGACCGTAAACAAGGAACAGGAAACCACCAAGCTGGAGCCAGGACCAAGATGTCCATTGCTCAGCAAAGGACGCTTCGGGGTTAACAAGATAGTATGTAAAGAGACCGATGAACCACACAATAGCAGGCTGCATGGCATTAAACATTGTGACATGAATTGCACTCAGGATCTTGGTGACTATAACTGCAGCACAGTTGGTGAAGAAAATAGACACTAAATATACACTCAAGAAAGTCTGCATCTTTTTAGAGTTACGTAACAACATAAGAGAATCCAAAGTGTTCTCGGAGCTGCCAGCATCATCGCCGGGGATGTAGTAAAGTATAGGCAGGACGATACATACCATGTAAATAGTGCCCCAGATGCCCTCCATTCCGACCACGCAGTAGGGATCAATTGTCATGTCTTTCATGAACTTCTCTTCGGTAACAACTTGTAGGGCTTGGATAAATTGGGATAGAAGAATCATCAACATACCGAAAGCCATAAGACCGACAGAAGTGACATCAGCAGTGGTGCTCGAGTCAACCTCTTTGGAATCTTGCGCGCATAAGTTGGATACGCCAATGATCGTCACAGCGGTAGCGCATATAATAACACCAAACCAGTTTTGAGCGTTCAACTTCCTATGCAAGCAAGCGACCGACAAAATAGCCGAGAACACAATAATAGATCCTCGAAGCATCATGAAGACCGAGGGAGAGTTGTACAGCAAACCGATGTATCCAACAGTGGTACCGATCATATCGAACGACGCAGGTAAAGCGCAATATAACGCGGCCTTCCAGAAGGGCATGGACTTAGGCTCAGCAGAGCGCAGTAGAGGCTCCCTGGCAGAGTGGTGTCGCTTAGCTTTGTTTCTGAGCACCTTGGCGATGTACACGATGATACCGGGGGCCATGCCGAGGAACATAACAGTGGTGATGAACCAAGGCTTGTGGAAGGGCTTCGGGAAACCTTGAATACCTATTGAGCGAATCTCGAAGACAATCTTGCTGATGATGGTATTTAGCGGGCCGCAGCCGAGGACGAAGAAAATCCAAATTGCAGTTGAAAGGTCAAACATGATTGAAAATCAAATGACTAAGGAGATGGAAATAGAAGGGAAGAGAGAGTAGATCGCGGCACAGAAAAACCGAAGACAGCAAGAAAAAATAACACTAATTCACCAGGGCGGAAAAGGACCCTTTAAAAAAGGGTCCTTTTGGACCCTCATGGAAACGTCGTGGGAACTTTAACATTAAATCCGTAGAAATTAAGATGGGGAAACTTATAAAGTTATTCAATGAATTAAGCAACAATAAGGGTAATCTATACTGGAGCAAAGTGCAGGAATGACGCCTACAAATCAGCTTGCTACGTACCGTATTATGTCGAGACGAACAGGGAACGAAAAGGAAAACTATAGCTCAAAGTCGATGTCCCTCAACCCCGGTGGAAAACGCAAAAACAAAACACTCGCGGCAAAAGACATTATAATCGTAGATGTTCCTCAGAGCAAATTAACTCTTAGGAAATCTCAAGGAAGTGGTAAAACAGGCCGTTAGGAACCTATTATAGAGTTCTAAAGGTAGAACAGCGGCAAAGTCGTTGGGCAGAGCTATTAATAAATATACAAATGAAATGTGATATATACAGCAAATGATAGATATAGGATACTAGTGGTTATCAGGGACCATTGCTCTGATAGAAATTGGCGATTTCAAGATGGCCATTTTCTCTGCATTAAGAAGCTCCGGCTGTCGACTCGTAGAGAAGCCGGGAACGTCGAATACTTCGGCGTAAACAAGTTGGCCGAGAACAAGCATCATAAAACCAACCAGCTGGACTGACGACCAGAAAGTCCAGGGCTCCGCGAATGACATAGTAGGGTCGAGGAAGTAATAGGAAACAAGACCGACGACCCAAACCACAGCGGTCTGCATGGCACTGATCATCGTACGGTGCACGGAACTAAGATATTTTGTAACCAATACACCAGACACGTTCGTGAGGAAAATGGAGGCGACATAGATGCCCATCAAATGCTGCATCTCTGGCGAATTCTCATAGAGCACAACCGAGTCCAAGGTGTTCTCGAGGGAGCCAGAATCGTTACCCGGAATAAAATAGACGATTGGCAAAGTGATAAATATCATAATGAGAGTACCCCAGATGCCTTCCATGCCGACAACAAGGAAAGGAGGGATGTTGATATTCTTCATAAACTTCTCCTCGGTGACCAACTGAAGAGATTGTATGATTTGGGACAGGACAATCATGACCATACCAAACACAACGAGGGCCGTGGAAGTATTGGACTTCGCTGTGGTGGCGTTGTCGTGACTCATTAAGTTGGCGTAACCGACCAGAGTAACAGCGACGACGCAGAGGAAAATACCAAGCCAATTTTGCTTGTTCATTTTCCTGTGTAAAAATACCATAGAAAGCAGGGCAGAAAAAACGATAATCGATCCTCTCATCATCGTGAAGACCGAGGCAGAGTTGTACAGCAAACCAACGTAACTAACAGTCGTACCAGCCATATCCAAGCAGGCAGGAAAAGCAACATAAAGAGCGGCCTTCCAGAAGGGGAGGCTCGAAGCCGCGGCTTGTTGAGCGGCAATCTCGGGCTTCTCCAGGAGGGCCCGGCGGTGCTCGCTGAGGCGCTGATGCGTCTTGACGAAGACTTGACAGAAATGAACCAGAATGGCGGGAGCCATACCGAGGAACATTTGCAGAGTTGTGAACCATGGCTTGTGGAAGGCCTTCACTTCACCATAGTAGCCAACAGATTGAATCTCGAAGACAACCTTGGTGAGCATCGTGTTCAGAGGGCCAGTCAAGAGCAGCAAGAAAACACTGACGATTGTGAACCACGGAAGCGACGCGGCCATGATAGATACAGTGGACGTAAAAAGACCTGAAAAGTACGGGTCAGAACCTGGGGAGAGTCGCTCGGAAAATCTCACTCGGAACCACACGTGAAAGCCACCATAACGATACGTACTGAAAGAGCACAAATAATCCCTCGCTAGGGCTAGAGATGACCTAACGAAAATGCCTATATGGAAATCCCATAATGGCATAATTTCTGATTTCTCAACTATCAGGGTATCGGATCTAGGATGGAAAAGACTAGTCGGGAAGGGCGGCCACGACGTAGCAATATGGGCCATATCGCCGACCATCCTAAGTATCCAGACAATCAATTCACCGCTCAATAACAACCGAACTATTATAATCGATCGAGCTACTAATGAGAAGGCAATAACAAGGACCTTCCCCAGCTAGTGCCGGCGGCAGCACGTCTGCACGCTACTAGCCAAGGATTGTGTGCTGCTGTCCCCTTTTCTGGGCTCGAGGCGTGCAGAGGGAAGTTTGATATAAATTAATAGTGCAAGATGATATAATCATGAGATCATTTCTTCATATACCGTAATTTTAGTCACAGAGTATCTCATTCTGGCTGAGACCAGGAGCTACAAAGGGTCGTTAGAAGTCCCCAAGAGGTATTCCCTTGACACTTCTGTCTACTCCGGTACTTTACAAAGTCTCATTGTTAACATTCTATCAATTGAAATAATATTCAGAATATCAGTTATTATTTCATTATAAAATCTCTATAAACTAACTTTTCGGGCCTCAAGGATCAACCGAGAGACCGAGGCGCGCAAAATAAACGACCGAAATCTTTCGATACTATTTTCGTCGGGCGTCTAATGCTGCTGACTATCATTCAGTCAGCTTTCTCAAGCATCGAGCTACACCGCTGGGTCGCCATGCTACTCGACATATTTTGCGCTCCAAGAGTCGATATTATTTTTGCTTTTCAAAAATGGCGAAATCAATCACAACTCAGCGAAGTGATAGAGGAACGTCTAATGTTCCCGGGAAGATCTAAGACTTCACGAGAACCCACAGCCGTTGAGAGGCAGAGACGTGCCCACACGTCTGTGCCGTCTCTGCAATTCACGTCTTTTGTCTCGTAGAGTATTTCCATTCCTATATCCTGCTCCGCTGCGGAGGCCCATGTGTGTGAGGCTAGCAAACCCACTAATTGTTGAACCACTACGAACTTGTCACCCGATCAATTCGGTTAATAATACAAGCATGCAAGACAACTTCGAGTCGAGTCAAACTGGCCACCAAAACTGAGGCAAGAACTCCTCTGGTGGATCTCCCTGCATCTTAATATCGCTCAAAGACTTGAGTACGCCTGCGTACGGCGAGCAAGCTCTTTCGCGTGACTCGGCGATCCGGTTGGCGATGAACCAATCGAACCAACACCTATATTTTTTAACTTTCCGGAGCATGTCCTTCACAACCGGCTGGAAGTCCGCCAGAAGCATCCGAAGGTAATCTCGCAAACCTGCGAGATCGGTCGAGTTCCACTTAATAGAAAACTCTCGCCACGGAACCAAACCGCCGTAAGTCGGAGGGGAGTAGTCATCGCTCAAGATGACCGGGATGCAGCCCGCGAAAAATGCTTCGAACAATCGCGCCGTGTAGCTGCTGATACCTTGGGGACAGAGACAGAATACAGACTGTGACATCGTCTCCATATAGGCAATGGTGGGCAGGCCGACGCTCGTCGAAGTTTCGTTGGCAAATATTTCTATCAGCTGCGGTCGCACCGTTTCGTTGAACGACTTGTATTTTTGCGCCACTTTCGGGACAGAACTTCGGGCGTGCTGTCCGTGAAAAGTGGCGAAAAAATTCCTCCGTCCCTCGTCTTGATGGAGAAGTCTTCGACTGAGCTCGAATGGCACTACCGCGGGTACCACCAATCCTAGATGCTTTCTCAAGAGAGCGGTATGAATTTCGGCTCTGTCCAGGTCGATATCGCGTCCGGTCTGGCCGCCCCAACTGGGCTGCAAATGTGGGTTTGGTTCGACCGCCAGAATTATTCCTTTTTTTATGAACTCTTGGAGAGGTTCAAAAGTGAACAGCGGCCAGGATGCTGATGAAAACAACCAAACATGCTTCTGCGGTTTCGACCACGCTCCGTGCGATTTTATAGTGCGCACTATCTCCTCGCCGATTGCGACGAAGTCGACCTCCGGAGTATCTTTCTTGTGACTTATCAGCTCCCAACAAGTCCAAAAAATCGGCATATATATGAAGTCAGCGTCATCCATCTTCTCCGTAGAGCAATGGCTAGATTCCAACCAGGTCGGCCAAAGCACTTCAGTATTCCAAAATTTATTTCGGGCGTAGCATGCCATCGCAGAGTCGGCCTCGAAAAGAGAACTACGGTATGAAAAGATCTTTAGATCGACCGGACAATCTTGGCGGTTTTTCTCCATAAAAATCGGATAATGATCGAAGGCATGAAAATGCACCATATCGACCCATCTGCAATCCCTGCCCAGATTCGCGCCGAATTTTCTAGTTTCGGCCAGCACAAACTCGTACCATCTTTTCGCCTCATCAGCGCCGAACCGCGAGCTTATTTCCGGGAGCAAATGAAGTACCAAAACCGCCACTCCCTGCGCGCAATCTTTCATGAACCTTTTCGGGTCCTTCGACATCAGCACGAAAAATGCCTCGGCGATCTCGTCGTGGACAACTACGCTGTCTCCCACAGAGACTTTCGCGAGCCGTTGGTTGAAGAATAAAGTCTTCCAAAAAGATTCTCGAATGAGTTCGTGAGATCCTCCCCGACAAGCCAGCTCATCGAGACCGGAACCGCTACGGTTCTGCTCGATTCTATCGAAACATGTGCCGAGGATTTCATCCATAATTTTGAATCTTTCCTCGGTCTTCGGACTTTTGTTTTGACAGCACAGATCGAACGAAAAGAAGCCGTCCCAGCAGGAGTGGTGATTCGGTTGACAACAGATGTCAGGGGAAAGCGTACCAGAGAACCAGCAAGCTCGATGGCCGATGGAAAGCACGACTATTGGGAGAGCTGAGAGGTTTAGTGGGTGCTTCATGGAGCTTTAAAACTGTGAAGGATGGGTCATTGTGCAACAGCGACGTTGGAATGCATATTTATTATTATTGGTATTTCAATATATAGTTTCCAGGCTGGCGAGTCTCCTCCATTTTTCGACCAAGGGTCTTATGGATGTGTTTCATTTTGCCTTAAATTCCTAAACTATCGCGTGTGGCTCGACCGATTCCTGTGTCCATAGAAGCAGAACCCGAACTCACAAGCCCGGGACACTCGACAGGTACATTATTAATAATAATGGTTTTGGACCCCTTAGGAGCCACTATAGATAGTTACTACGCTCAACTCGACGGCCTTATTAATATTGAATTACCATCATTTATATGAAAAATCCGACGAAAATGATCAATATTAGGAGAATCTATGTCTACGTTGGACTTCTTCCAACGGGCGTTGAGACAAGCGGACTAAATTACGGTGCTCGAATGCCTCAGGGGCCTCGACGGCTGGAGTCTGATTGATGTTATCAGACATTATCTGTTATTAAATAACGAACCAAAACCAATAATAAATTTGGCTAAATTTGGTTATATATTAATAAAATAAATATTAATTAACCAACAAACCAAAAATAATACCGTTTAATATCAACTTCGGCCACACGAGAGAAGTTCCGTGAGCGCGTCGAGAGGCTGCTGGTCAAAGCTCAAATTCGAGCTCGAAGAAGGTACGACGAACATTATGAATTCAACACTGACTGTTCTATGTTTCGGCAGGCAATTTCGTCGCGCGCAAGAAATTCTAGGGAATTGTGCGATGATGATGATGAAAATTATTTTTTAATGTCTTCTGATGGGTTGTCGACTATCTCTATTTAATAAGGATGATGTGGAGCCATTAGATGTACTAGCTCGGAGGGATTATTGAAAGCTACCTCGAAAAATATCTTTGGCAAATTTGATATAAAATATCTTTTTTAAAGTACAACTATCACTATAAATCCTGATGAATTGTTCTATACCGTGAACTCAAAAGGATTGATTTCGGCCGATTGAAATAGATTGGAATTATTGCCATTATTTATTAGTGGCAAAACTCTATCAGAGCTCAACTTTTGGACGCAAATGGTCGCTGGGAATCCAATCGATTTGCTGTGAAGTCTAACAAGCCTAAGTTGGCTTGTTAGAAGGCAGAATTGACACTTCTAAATCTCTTAGAGGATTTCTAGTTCATTTTTCTAGGTCGTACCTCGACCGTCTTTGGATCCGGGAAGCCCTGGAAGTAAGAAAATTGGTATTTTTTGTCGGAAATTTTTCATATTTCAGACGGTCGAATGGATTTTTCGAGTCATCCATCAATGAAACAGCTTACACGGAGGGTAGTGGGAAAAGGGGAGGGGTGGCTGGACGGAATTGTTGAGGGGAAAAGTGAAATTACTGAAAAATGGAAATTTCTGAAAAAATGAAAATTTCTGAAAAAATGAAAATTTCTGAAAAAATGAAAATTTCTGAAAAAAATGGTAATTTCTGGAAAAAAATGGAAATTTCTGAAAAAAAAATTATTAAAAAAAATAAATTTAGTGAAATATGTAAAGAATTGGAAAAATGGAAATTGCAGATTTTTCACGGCCTCCTTCAGTGGAGCAGCTTCCGAAGATGGTTCGTAATATAACGCTATTAGTCCGCCCAGGAGGAATGAATTTTATGTTTTCCTCCTTCGGACCATTTTTCCCACCGGAGCTTCCTCCGGGATATCTCCTCAGAGTTAAGTTAATTGTGGCTTAATCGATCCCTACTTTTTCTAGCTCAAACTTCTCCACACATTCGGCTGCGTAAGTGCTTGGATTTATTTTATTAAAACTGTGAAAATTTGATGCTCAAAGAAAGCATCAAATTTACATGTATCACATGAATGTTTTGTACTGGAACATTTTTATTTCCGGGAAAATTTGTCCTGAAAGTTTGGTAGCTACGCAAACTACGTACAAAAATGTTCCTAATTTTCCTTTGGATGTCAAAGGGCTATTTGCAAAATTCTGTTCTCTATCATTTATTCACCTCCCTGATTCCCTATTTGGATTTTCCCCCACGGGGCGAAAAAAGTTTATCATTTTTCCCGCGATTTTTCCGCCTGTTCAGTTGAGTTCGATGCTCTTCGCTGGAAGCAGTTCTGAAGATATGGGAGAGGAAAACGCGGATCCTCTCGCTTTGGTCCAAAAAGGAATGGGCGAGCGGCGGCGGAGCGTAGTTTTTTGGGGGGTATCTTAGGTTGAAGCTCAGTGAGTCTATCAGTGTGCTCAGGCTGATGCGTTAGGTTCATGTTTTCGTAAGGGGTTACGATTTTTAGCTCGGTTGCTGTCGATTTTAGAGAAAATTAAATTTTTTTTCGGGCTTGTTTGAGGACGTTGCGGTATATACGGTATATACCGCAACGTTCTCAAACACTAAAACTGTACTGTCACAGTACAGTCCCCTACACTGACCCCTACAGTTGGTCGGTATATAATATACCGACCAACTCGATAGAAAAGAACTTGTCGGAAACTGTTATTCGTTTATATGAGGAAACCAGACGAGAAGGAGATCGATGGAGGCAATCCTTCTCGTTTGGCTTAAATTATCAAGCGGAGGTTAGCTGTGCACGCATGCACACGGGAGCGGGCGGCCGCGGCGGCGCACAGTGAACTCAGTGTGGTCAGAAAACTAAATAAGAAAGATTTGGATGAGTTATCGGCATAAACGGAGATGTGTTAGGTATCATTTGATTGGAAATGTCGAAATTTGCAAAATTGCAATTTATTAGACATTTTTAACACCGAACTGTGACACAGTGCTTGTTTGTCGAAAGACTAGCGATAAGCTGATACTTAAGAGTGTAGGTGACTGCAGGCGATGAAGAGGTTGTCAGATACTTGCTGAAGATACGACGAAATTAATACATACTTTCCGATGTTATGTGGTACCAAGAGCAATGTCATTGGCAGATTTGGATGTCTTTCAAACGGTTGGGATGGGAGGGTAACGCTATTGTTTAATCGATCACGTGATCGATTTGCTCCAACCTAAGATACGGTCGAGTACGATTGTGTTATCTGAAGCAGCAAGAGCCAGATTCGGCCGGGTCTGACCCGATTCCAATTGAGGATCTGCAGAAGCTCAGCATTGTAAGGGGTATCTTGAGGTTGAACGTGCATTTCATATTTTAGGTTCCTTGTGCGTTGAAGATTCTCAATAAAGTGAAAGTAGCGAAAAAATATCGAGGGTCGATTATCAACGCCGTAAGTTTTTTCGGCAAAACCTTTTTTTTGTTTTTTCCGGAAAATTTTTCCCGATGAGAGATGGTTTGTGGGCCATCTCGTATGCAAATCGATCAGGTGATCGATATCAGCTTCAAATGCAAGGTGAAAGGATTTTCTTTGTCCAGAATTGTGGAATTTTCCGTAATCGATCACGCGATCGATATTTGTTTCAGGCCCAAGCAATCAAGCATGAAGTTGAGATTCTCGGTCAAATTGAGTTTCCGTTTATCGTCGGAATCTTGAAGATTTTCCACGACCCTAAACGAGTCTTCGTTTTGATGGAATTTTGCACAGGTCAGAGATTTTCCGGAAAATTTTTGGAAAATTTTCCGAAATTTTTTCAGGCGGAGAGCTTTATAAAGTGATTCACAGCAGAGGCAGCAAGTTGGAGCGAAATCCAATTACGGGTGGGAGGGATCGAACTCGGGACCTTCGGGTGTCGGAAAAATCGGTAAATTTCTCTGTCCTGCTGACTTCCGGCAGACTGGTTGTCCTGTGAGAAGATTATTTCTTTCTGGGACTTTTTTCGGGAAATTTCCCAAAAATTTTCATTTTTTTAATAACGATTTTTGGCAATGTTTCTAAAATGAGCTCTTAAAATAATAACTCTCCTGAAACAAACTCCAATAAGCTATTGTAATATTTCTTCGAAAATTTTTCCACAAAAAGACCGAATCTTTCCGGCAAAAATTTCAGTGAAAAATATTTTTTTCCTATAGGTGGAGTAACTCCTCGAGTTGCGCAGCACTGGATTGGGGAGCTGGTTCTGACTTTGGAGTATCTTCATAATCGTCATACCGTCTATCGAGACATTAAACCGGAGAACTGCATGCTTGACGATCTCGTGGGTTCGATCCTCGGCGGCGGCATTTTACCGCATTTTTAGGGCCACATAAAACTGGTCGATTTTGGTATGGCGAAACGGCTGGAGCCACAAGATAATTTCCGTAAAGGCGGAGCGAAGCGTTTCATGATTCACATTTCAGGAACTCGGACAAATTGCGGCACACTTATCTATCAGGCGCCGGAGATGCTTTTGAACAAGCCGTACAGGTAAGTTGGAAATTTTCTAAATTTTTTTCGGAAAAATTACTTTTCTGGAATTTTTCCTGAAATTTTCTCCCCTTCAGTTTCGAACCCGATTGGTGGGCACTTGGAGTATTAGTATTCGAATTAATAATGTTGAGATGTCCGTGGGGTAAGCCAAAGGTTGTGGGTTCGATCCCGGCACCCGTCATTTTTAAATCACTTTTATCAGACTGGTCCAAAGATGCTAGCGATCATTTTAACATTCACCAAGCTATAATGGCTGTTAATATTCGGTATGTAAAAAGCGCGCGCCCGATTGATCGATTTCGATTTAGGTGGGGCAAACGGAAGGGAATGGATCGGGTTACGAAAGATCTGGTTAAAACGCTTCTCGTTTTCAATCCGGAAAATCGCATAGCAGGGCTTCTTGCCAAGGTGAGAATTTCGTGGCGCGCGGTTTTTGATGTTCTCTTCTTGTCAGTTGAAGGATCATAAATTTTTCAAGGGCATCGAGTGGAATCTTCTGCTTAACAAACAGATACCGGTTCCCTTTGTAAGTTTTTTGGGGCGCGTGAGAAAAATTCCGAGAAATTTTTGGTGTGATTTTTTTAAAAATCTATCTAGAAAATTTAAAAAATGACAGAACGCGTCATCTAGAGACCGGAATTCGGTGATTTTCAAAAATGCGAGTTCAGGCTCAATTTTTTCACTTTTGCGCAGAGAATACCAACCAGTCGAATCCGAGTGTCATAAAAGGAAGATACGGAAAAAGTCCCATTTGCCGCAATATTGTCATGAAATGGATTCAGGTCCCTAATTTCCGTCGAAAAAGTGTCCAACGTACCGTGAAGATGGGGCGCAGTGGGCCGTAATCGATCATGTGGGCGTGCGCTTTTTACATGTGGATTTTTAGGAAGGACGATGTGCCTGGGCGGAGATATTTCACCGGAGTGTTTGACGAGTAAGAGAAATGAAAATTTCAGAAATTTTCCCGAAAAAAATTCCGGAAATGGTGAAAGTATAATTGATTGGTATGGTTAAATCACAGTGTTCCTGTGATCGATCATGACAAAAAAATTTCATGCGTGAGATTATTCACAAAGTTGCAAGCCTTTGGCACAGGATGGCAAGAAGACACTCCGTGAAGTTCTCGTAACAACGAATTGATTCGAATTGACGCGCTGTAAATTTCTGTATGGCTTTTCCGTTGAAATTTCAAAAATTACGAAATAGCCCCTCGAGTTAGTTGCCAGATGGATCCTCTTTGCACGGATGCACATAAATCAAGTGGCTGACGTTTGTGAATAATTTTCAAAAATTGTTGGCATTAAAACATTTTTGGCAGAACACACAAGACTATCGCTCAGCTACACGGATTCACTTTCCGTGTCGGAAAATTTTCAGGATTTTTTCGAATTTTTTTTTCTAATTCTGAGATTTAGATACCCGGAATCTATGGAAGACTCGAGTCCAGATTTATGCCAGAAAGATACGATGCTTTGGAATCAACTTATCGATCGAATAGAAGCGATACCTGTAGGGTGAAAACCGGCACAGGTTCGAACCCTGGCGAGGTCATTTTTAATGCATATTTAATGTTCAATTAATGGTGTTAAGAATTTACCAGATTTCGTCGGTGTTGCTTCGAGTGCAATAATTTTGGTAATCGAGAGGGCGAGGGTTCGAATCCCAGTGGGGGTATTTTTCTACCAATCAAATGACGGAAATGCCGAAAGAAGGCAAGCGTAAAAAACTCGGAAGAAAGGAACGCCAGAAACCACAGGTAGGATTCCTACCGTAGGAAATAATTTCGTGGCGACGCGGTCGTAATTTTATGGCGCGCGAGAATATTGGATACCATGATTGGGCCAGGCCCAATGGGACTTGACCTACGAATCACATTTTCGGAATTAATTACTTGTTATTTGTGAGATTCTTCGCAGTGCGATAGAAGATATTTTCAGGTTAAAACGGCGCCGAGCGATAAAAGGTCGATTCCTGTAGATTCCCAGGAGGTTGATTGTGATAAGCAAGTGTTCAAAGTCTACGACCAAATTGCGCACCATTTTTCCCATACCCGGTAAGAAAATGTGAAACATGAAACGCTTCGCTCCGCTGAAAAGATATTTTTCAACTCAGATATAAACGATGGCCTAAGGTGTGGCAATTCGTATCTGATTTCCCCGTTGGAAGTATCGTTGTTGATGTTGGCTGTGGAAATGGAAAATATTTAGCCGAACGGAAAAAGTAAGATACTTCTGGCGATTTTTTTTTATTTTTCCCGATTTTCCGGAAAATTTTGGCGATTTTTGAACAGCAGAGACGAATACCCCATTACGCTGTGCACAACTTTTATGAGGCCAGCAAAATTTTTAGTAGGAGTAGATATAGGAAGTTAAGTGGCAATAATGCAAGCATCGAAATTCCAGGAATGCTCGAGCAAGTTGGATATTTTATTATTCTGGAGAAGGGATTCCAGTAACTTATAGCGTAATTCGTTCCTATTACTTTGTTTAAGTGCGGTAACTTCAACAACTATATCACTGAAAGAGACGATTTTGATTTTTAGAAAATATGAACCTGCGCAGCAACGATGCAACATCTTACCGATATGTGGATCGTACAACCTAATTTATTAAAATAATTTAAGAACCTTTTTGGAAGATTTTTTTATTGTTGGAATACTAGAGGTAAAAATGATTTATTTTTAATTGCAGATGAAAATAATGATTATGATTCAATGAAAATCATACTCATTTGTTTTCATGGGTCTTCGCTAAAGTCGATCGATCATGGATTTGAGACTGTTTTTGCCACGTCGCAGTGTTTTTTCGCGCAACATGAATGCTTACAGGAAAACCAAGAAGATGTTGGATTTTTCAGACCCACCGATGTGGCAGTGGCTCCGACAGGTTCGTCAAGTAGCGAAGAGATTGCAATGAACCAGCAGAAGGTTGAAGTGAGAGATGGTGAGATCGCCGTTACGTTGCTGGACTCCACCCTCATAGGAGGCAGCTGGGATATATATTATTATTTGTATTATATATCTTTTAGGTACACAGTTTATATTCTATAATTTTTTTACTTTAATCGGGAAATTTCGTGGATTTTTCGGGAAATTTTGTGAATTTTTCGGAATCTTTCTTGTTGTAATTTTGCATATTTATATGTTTAATTTTATTATTTTCACATTTTCAGATTTACTGGGTCAAATGACAATGTCAAGTTTGTGGACTCTCGGAACCGATCGCAGTCCGGTATTCTGCGAGATTGCATCTCAAAGAACAGGCTCCGACACTTTCGTAACATATTTTCTCACGCGCCGCGAAATTACGCCTCTGCTTTAGGTATCGGATTGCAGTAGGGATGTCTCTAATGCCCTTCGGCCGGGTGTAGCTGATGGTGCAATTTCGATTGCAGTAATTCATCACATTCCCACAGTAGGAAGGAAAAATTTTCCGGAAACTTTTCGGTGTTTTCCGGGAAATTTTTCTGGGAAAAATTTTTCTGGGAAAAATTTCTCGTATATTTAGCTCGTGCGAGAAGGGAAAAATATCCCAATTTCTTTTCGAAATTTCTATGATTTTTTGAGTTGAAATATTCCTACTTTCCTTTGCAAAAAGCGCAGAAGAAACAATGTGTGCGAGCAAGACGAGCAAATCGTTGACGAGGGGTTGGGATGTTTCTTCCAGGACAAATCTGGACCTTTGGATAATTTTCACTCAAAAGTATTTAACAGTTACGGACTTTAAGATTGAGATATCCGTGCTCAACAATTTTTTCTGCAATATTTTTCCTCTGGTAGGAATCTGGTAGACTGGAGTGTCTATTTCATATGGCTCGTCTGCTCCGTATCGGCGGGCAAGGATTGGTGTATGCCTGGGCGATGGAACAGGTAGGAGTCATCTGGTCTTGCGAGGGGAAGTGTTCCTGGAGATGTGGAGGAATCATGCATCAGTCCAAGCGAACGATCCAGTTAGCGCCGGAGGAGTGCGTGCAATCTAAAGTCAGTCAGCAGTTACCTCAATTAGCTCCGAATTATCCTCGCAAAAAGTCAGTGATGAATCTCACTGCTTGATTGGCACAACCGAAAG
The DNA here is from genome assembly GCA_013115145.1 of Perkinsus chesapeaki. NCBI lineage: Eukaryota > Perkinsozoa > Perkinsida > Perkinsidae > Perkinsus > Perkinsus chesapeaki. The sequence goes on along the minus strand of JAAPAO010000233.1, from coordinate 22,598 downwards.
ATAACATGTATTGTCACTTTTAACGCCTAATGGTCCTCCATGGCTATCCGATAGTCGGGACGGAAGAAGACAGGGTAGGTATTCGGAAGTAAGAGTCACGCGCCACGATATACCTGCCGAAAAAATGAAATTCTCTCGACGTCTGATTTCCCTAAGCGACTCTCTGACCTAGACAATTGGTTTAGGTGCAAGGCTCGACTGGCGCCCGAAAATTTGAGACACAGGATGTGTTGGTTCCTTGGCATCTTCAGAAACGATATGAGACAAGCAAGAAGGCTGAAAGTATGTTTGTTATTCGCAAGTCGAAAGTTGAGTCCAATGTTGAACCATGTCATTCTCGCGAATAGGGAAAATAAAAAAATAGTTACGGACAAGAAGTGCAAAAAAAGAAATATTTTCCCGACTCGTTATTGGGAAATTGCTCGACGTATTTAGTTAGTATTTGCCGCCAGATTCCCGCCGCTATAGGACTCCTGGGTCGAATAATCCACTTTACTATGTGCGCCATCTGCCTCGCACAGTTTCAGTTTCCTTCAAATGTTGCTGTTATACGTACGTTGCGGAATGCCTTTTTGCTCCTGGAATTGCGGAAAATTTTGCTTCTGGCGTAAAAATTTGGCGATTTTTTGTTGAGATAGTATTTTTCAGAATACGCCTCGACGGTGGGCGCTACGTCTAACCCGGAATTGGTAACGTATCACCGCTACTATCACGTCTTCACTGAGGAGGAGTTCCGACGATTATTCGACAAGGTAACTTGAAAACTGTTTTGCGGGGAAATTTCGGCAGTTCCCATATTTGCAGGACCGTAAAATTTCAGTATGTTCGCTTGTTGAGGGAAGAAAATTTTTGGGAAATTTTTGGGAAATTCCCTGCGCTTTCCCGCGCCCTTCATATCGAAGACGAGGATGTGAAAATTTCTTCAATACTGAAAAAAGGTAAAACATTTTAGCGCATTTTCACGGCGCGTCAGTCGCGAAAAAGCCGGGTCGATTTTCGAAGCTCACGAACAGTCGTCGTCTTTTACCCGCACAGAAGTTTGGTTCTCTAGCTGATGCAATGGGACATCTATTGGAAGCATGTTGTTACTCGAGCAAAAGGAAAAACGAAAGTCATTCGGTCTGGGACTAATATGAGTCACTGGGCAGTGTCGAGTGGGCACCTCTTCACTGTTGGTTTATCTTTCAAGGTTCCAGGAATCCGCGTCGACGAGATTTACTTCGACTCTAATAATTGGGCAGCGAGGTTTACAAAAGTGTCCCAATCACCGGCACCGGGACTTAAGATAATCGATCGCGTATCTTAATTCTGCTAGTGAAAATGAGTTTTGTTTGTCACATTGAACCAGTCTTGGATTATTTGTAGGCCGTCCTCTGCCGAGCCGTAAAAATTAGTCTAATATTCCCTCGGAAAATTTCAATACAAGGAAAATTTTGTGGAATTTCCTTGAAATTTTCTTTCTCGTTAACAAATGAAACTTGCATTCGTTCCGGTGCTGCGTGAACGTCGGAGGAGGAGGGCTCGTTAATCAAGCTTTGTGTTTGAAAATTACTGAGCCGTTACTCGTCTCCTGGTCAAGAGGCAGTCTATCTTATTCTTTTCTCGAGCACACTAAGATGCCTAACGTAACAAGATTTACTTCGAAGAAAAATTAAAATTGTTTTGAAAAAAATGCAAAAATTTTCAATTCACCGTTTTTAGACACCACAGCCCCGCAGTTATATTTGCTCGGATATAAGGTTTATGACGGGAATATTTTAGTGCCATCCTAAGTGTGCATCAAGACAAGATATATTTAGAGCATTCGCGGAGATTCCTCGCACGCCCGAACAGTTGTTGGGACGGGTAGCGAGACGGTCATGATATTAGACAATATCTTATAATTTGGCAATATTGTCTTTTGTCTCGAGAACGTAGACGTGAAGCTGAAAAAACAAGATCACCTAACGGTTTGAATGTTAGTGTCCAGGATAAATGAAGCTGCATATAAATTAATATGAAGCGTGGATACAATTGAAGATGCCGACGGAAAAAAGTCTATCGTTTTCGAGAAAATAGAATTCCACCTTTTCCACCCTGTCAACTTGGTGGAAGATGCAGTCACATTCGCTCAGGTACGTTCCCGATTGCAACTTGGTGCAAAAAAAATCATCCCAATCGTAGCATCCGGAATTTTATCTAATATTTCCTTTCTCGCATGGAATGGTTTCTATCGTGAGCTGGGCTTAGTTGGAGTACGTCCAGAAATACACAAATTCAAGAGATTCATCTCACAAGGTTCGAGGAATACCGTCCGCCAGGCAAGGACGGCATCGTAGTAAATTCTTACTAGACATGCGCTCTTTGAGGGCCCCAATGTGAAAGAATTTCGCCTAAAGTAGGGCGAAGATATGTATTTAACACACTGCGGGTAATGTTGACGGTCGATCGCCGACACAAGTTGACAAGAAAGCGCGCACACTGTCGTGGTGGATTAAATCCATCAGGATTTCCCGCCACCGGGACTCGAGCGCATGCGGGCTTTGACGAATGCGTGTTTCGATTGTAAATCAACATTTCAGACCTGAACATATGTCAATATTCGACCTAATTTATTCTAGATTCAATTCAACTTCTCGATAGCTACATGCTTATCATCACGTCTCACGTGACACATGATAATCCTGCAAGCTCTCTCGATCGCCGTGTGCAGAAGACCCTTGAGTAGATCAGATACTAACTGTTTAGTAACGCAACTCGCAATTAGCATGGGAGGTCAACAAAAAGTCCCTTATTCTGTTTTGGGTCAAAGCCGATCATACTTCCCACGGGAACAGCATAGCTGCCAATCGCGGTCGCCCAAATGATAATGAGGGATATGACTATGACAGGTATTGACGAATAAAAGACGGAGCCTCCGTCATGGAGGTACTATCCATTAGAGATAGTAGTTACACAGCTCACCAGCAAGACTCTCGATCAAAATCGTTTGTCCGACGTTATTCGTCATGTTCACTGAACGAATTGCTGAATTGCCTGAAGCATCTCAAGTGGCTTGTTCAGCATGGGAGTATGGCTTCCATCCGTAACCTGAGTCACTGTCTGCCTTGCACACAGTAGTAAGCCTAATATACAAGAAACTGAAGCGGTTACAGACCATTCGTATTCTTCGGAGCTGTCATTTGCCTGCGGCAGGATAGTCCCTATTCCGACACATACCTCAATGAAAGCCAATGAGCCTCCTGTAGAATACGTCGCCTGTTTAATTGTCCCTAGTGGACCACCTTGCTTAAACTGAGGAAACTTCCATAATCCGAACCATCATGTATACTTGAATTGATACCTTAAGTGGCTTCACCGGTGCTTTAGCTAATGCTGTACCATAATCTATCTTTCCTTTTAGTCTGCTCATCCAATACAAAGCACCACGAGAGTTGCATACGAAGTCCTGGTCTCCATTGAAGACTGTAACCTGATGATGAATACTCAGACAAAGTGCTTGGAGGGCCTTCATAGTAGGAGTTGTGCAGACTGTGAAAAATTCAGTGAGTTCGATCAAAGGGTGCATTTCCAGTTGCTCAACAGTAGTAGGCGGCATTGGGGCATTCTAGTCAGGGGCAGAAGCGCCAGTGCGATGGTGCTCCGTCTCTTACCAGGACCAACACCCACTAGTCTATGGCGAGCTAGGGCTACCTACTGCGCTTTGGCTGACTATCGCGAGTAACTGTTACCTTGAGGCCGTTATCCAATAGCTCCGAAATGACATTAGTCGTATCAAAAGCACCGTATTTCCTGAAGTCGTTGAATACCTATTCACACGCAACCTGTCACCACTCCACTCGGTGTCCACTAGGATGCAATATTCCAATTTTCAAAGTCCCCACCTGGCTATCGCTGCTGAACCATGGCTTGTTCACCCCCATTGCAGTCTGAATACTTTTCTCGTTCATATGCATCTCAGACTAAAGTGAACAATGAAAATGGGAAAAACACTGAACGATCACATTTCCAGTAATAAGCTTGTAATTCCTTGCCTCTGCTCCCGGAGGCACGCGTACATCATACCTGACGTTGACCACCGCAGTGCATAAATGCGGTCCCATCGAAACTCACCGGCTTATATGAGAAGCGTCAAGTGGGTTCAACAAGGCATCTCCGCAGAATATCATTGCATCTTGACAAGCCTCTGAAGAACAGCAGGTCCATAACTTAGCATACTGGTTCGTATTGCCGCTGGTGTAGACGTTTAAACAGACTTACGTGGATTAGGCTCCGAGCTGGCAGAAGGCTGACAAGCCTTCACTTTCTCAGCACAAGTATATCCATCGGTGACCATTTTGGCAATTCTATATAGAACACTCTACGACTCATTTTGCATTTCGCGTGTAAGGCAACCCTTACACTTTCTCTGGAAGAAGCTTCCTGTCTTTTGCCATCTCGACTCCATCCCTGTACCTGAATACGTGAGCAGCTTATGATTAGCTCTCGAATATCAGTTGATATATGTCTGGTACATGTCTAGTAGCCCCATAGCTCCGTCAATGACCAGTAAAGACTTTAGTTTAATCCCAGATTGGGCCTTGAGAGATACAATCTTCTTAGCAAGAAGAGTTGCAGTGGAACCTGAGGATATTAGACTAAGATGATATATTTGAATCTGTCCGATCCAGCGACGATACGCAAGTTCACTTATGAGTGTGGTCACGACACCGTCATCAGTCTGACCACTTTTACCGTCGAAAGATGCTCCAATCAAGTGCAAGTTGTCCTTGACTTTTGGATTTTGCTTTATAATATCGAGTAGGGTTTTGTACCTGTAGAGTGTACATTTAAAAGTTTATCTGCCGAGCAAAGATGGATGATGTTTCATACAAGTTTCGATGTATTGCTTGATCGTGGTTTCTGTCGACCCAACACTAAATCCAGTCTTCCCAGGCGCATCAATGTAAATACCATTCGCCGTTGAAGTCCAAGAGTACCTGATGGACGGAATCAGACTTGGGCTGTCTCGGAAGTCGAGCATACTTGTTGAGAGAAAGGGTGAAGTCATCAGTTTCGATAATGCAGGGGCCATTCATTGTTAGGGTGACACCGAGTGCACTAATGCCGGGGCCTCCCGGAAGGTAGACAAATGTCGGGGTACTTTGTGTAACCTTGTCGGCATTTATGTAAGCGTGAAAATACCTGATCGCCGACGAAACACTCGATAATAGTAGCTGATATCACTTGTTGGTGGATGAGGTAACGGTGTAGCCAAACACTTGTTTACCGACCGAATCTTCACATAGTGCTCCTCCCCCAACGCCGATCGCACCTGAGAAGAGTTCAGGAACATCAAGTGCTCTTATCAAAGCGTCTTGTTGATTGGGAGCACCTGGGACGAATAATCCTTCCAATGCAAGTAAGAAATGGTAGCTGGATACCATGGGTACTCGTGAAGAGGAAAAGATGTGTAAATCCCCAGAAGTGATACCTAAGATAAAGACTAGCTCATACTGTTTGTACTGATCGACCGTCGATTTTTCTCTAACTGGGCCAAATTTTGTCGCTTGCAGTTTCGCTTTTTGTGCGAACTAAATGCGCGACTCACTGCTTTGCCAAAACCTCTATGACGGATTACTGCAATAAGAACTCAAAAACGTATTCCGTCTGAGGATACAAATGGTTCGTAGGTGATGAGGTCGATACCGTAGAAAGCTTAGAAAACTTATACGTTTATTATGAGTTATGGACCGAGTCCACTAGCTAGACGCTAGGAATCTTAGCACACAATTGTGGGAAACAAATGACGCGGGAAACAGCACAAAAATTGGGGACAGAAATAACGTCAGCACAGAGAAGTTGTGTTGCACGACAATAACATAAATGCCGTTACCGGCACACCTCTGGACTAGGCCGTGAGGCTTCTGACGGAGGGGAAGGCATCGACCGCTAAGGGGGGCTAACGTGTCGAATTTGGAATTCACCGGTAAATTTGCATAGCGGCGGTGCCACCGCCCAGACACCCCCTATTATTGAATCGGGCTCGAAGTTCGGGCACCCAGCCGCTGCTCTAGCCCCTCCGTGTCCAACTTGCTGGCTTTCTTGTTTGGTGCGCATGCTTATGGTGTGCGCTGACGCTGGAGTAGCGGTTACTCGCGTCACCGACTCTAACTACACGACTATTATTATGTGAAATCACGATAAAGAGGATTGTGGATGAGCTGTCCACTGAGTGGCGATCCCCATGGTCGTTGTACGTACTATATTAGTTAACCTCAGTCCACCCAGATGAACTCAAACCATATACATTGCATTTAGCATATCACTATGAATTGCGTCACAGAGACGCCACTACTAGTAAGAACGTTGGTGACACGCAAGAAAGATTGCGGCAAGATCGGCTCTATCCCACTTGATTGGTCAGAATGACCTCTTACACAGTTTCACGTCTAGTTCCGCATATCCTCCTGTTTTGGGTCACTCCTATTGCTCAATGCCGTGATGACGGTCTCATGACTGAGTAAAAGCTTTGTGGTTGTGAATGATGTGTAACTTGACTTCTTTAGAACTATAATCTCACTCGCTGGCAGAAACCCGCTAGTTTCTACATCTAGAGCCCTCCAAGCTGGAAAGTGCATACCTGTGGAACTCGCTTTGTTGTATATAACACAAAGTCTAGAGCTCACGCCCTTATTGTCGGACACGGAAAGCTATCTCAAGCCCGAGGGGAGATGTTTCTATCTTGAGCCCGGTCAAGTTACTAATTGCACCTGATGGTTAAATTTCGACTTGCTCGGTGAGGAAACTGCAAGCGCCCGTTTGAAGTTTTTCCTTTGTCTTAGACTTCCTACTTTCGTGCAAGAAAGTGGAAGAGTTGTATTTTTAGCCCTGACTACGAAGTAGATGCAGACTGTCCCTGGGCTACAGGGGTCTCTGCCAAGCCATACTGCAACCGAGGAATGTGTATGCTGAAAAGCTGGGTAAGGCGGTTGCTTTTGTTAAGGTAGATTGGTTAGTTTTGGAAATATCTTGACCGTGATCGTTCCATTGCCAAACGAGCGAGAGCAGTCTATTCGATTGTTCCTGTGAGGTGACTCTCCCTCGTTCATAATCCGAAATTCAGTCTATTCGCCAGGAATAGCGGATTTCGTCGTTTCTCAGCCGAAAATTTCGGCCCGGTTTCCCTCTTTTCAGATATCATTGTCTCCATCGGGTTTGACCTGTATGTTAAATGATCGTCTTAACCGAAACTGATTTTACCCGAATGAGTGACTGCATTATATTCTATACTTCTCTTGTCGACGCCTCGCAATTCTGTCCAGGAGTTAGGCTAGTTTCGTCCCTCTTATTAACCAATTGTTCACAGTTATGCTCATTGCAGTCCGGATACACTCGTTAAACAACTCTCATTGGCCCCTTGTATCTCGCCAATCTACTTCGTTATTTTTCTTCAGTAGTACTTGTGTTTGAAAGTCAATACAAAATTAATTAAGACCAGCAGTCTGCCGGCAGCAGATAGGAGATCCGATCTCCGAGATCGTCAGCTTAAGGCTTTCCTGCCTGTTGGCGACCTCTTCAACTGATGAAATGCTCTCTGACAGTAACCAATGGCTACATGCCGAAAATGAATGATGGGACCTGCCGGTCAAGCCTGAAGCGTATATGCTTCGTCCTCATTGAAAATCCATCGCCGATACTCACTGTCGATTTCGCAATGCAACGTGGTCGGAGTGCGCTCCAACTTGGAGCCTCTCAGATTCTGAGACTCAGAAGTTCTTGGCAAGAACGCCGCTTATGAGTTTTGACTCAAAACTTTTGAGGCAGACTTTAACTATACACAACATGAGAACGATAAACACCATCATCACATGAATACACCTAACATCTCAAATAATATCTTCTGAGCACGAGACTGCTACCTAGTCTATCTCAATAGCACTACGTATTGTAGCGTAATACATCTGGCATAATCCATCAACGGTATCGACCGCAGCCTTCAGAGCATCACCATACGCCCTGCATGCTCGTTCAAGCTGCTTCTTCACATTCTTGCCTCTTTCACCCAGGGCTGCTAAATCCCATGTGTGTAAGAGTTTTTGCTCCGGTCTAGCAGTATACCCCAATTCCCCCATTTTGGAGTCGAGGACTCTTTTTTCGTCCAAAAAAGCTGTCTGGTTTGCCTCTGCGAATGGGCTGCTCTCCCATGATTCGATCGGCAGCGAATACTGGATATAACTAGATATGTCAGTCTTGTTGAGTGTGTAGAGCCCAGCGATGTGATCCCTGAGCGTAGTTCGCGGTTCGTTTCTGAATAAGAGGAAGTGACGGCAAGACGTATCTTGAAGCTCACAGCTTGATGAAGAAGGAAGGCATCTCCTCAGTCTTAGGACATTGCAACTTCACCGTCCGCGGCAGTGCGCCCTTCTCAATCTCAACCTCCAACCATGACCAACCGGAGTGGGCATTCCTTTTGCGGGTGAACTGGCAACGTGTGGCATTTGTATCGAGTCGTATTCCTGCAGTCTTATAAGTGTAAAACGGCTGAGATACAAGCTTAATCCATGTCATGCTGACACTTCGAGCTCACTTGTACGGGAGACCTTCCCGAAGTCCTTAAACCTTGTATGAGTGCCGCCGGCAGAGTGATAGATTGCAGCAGACGTTTTACTGTCATTGTCATTTGCGGTGTAACAATCCGTGAGCACTAGGTACTCCAGGTAATCAATATAAAGCCTCGTCTTTCACGATATCACCAAGGTGGAATCCGAAAACGCTCGAAAATCTTGAATTTGGCAACCAACTGCTGCTCAAAACTATTCTTCACCACCCGACGCGTTCATTGGGATTGAATATATTCGTTAATTTAGAGTTGGCAATTATTGATTAAGTGGCGCAGGTGTTACACCATGTAACACTTGTGAACTTGTGTGGCATGAAGCTGGTTAACACAACGTATCTCGATTTTCCATGATTGGTGGGACTGACTTGGATAGTCTCATGAATGAGGGAATCCCATCCCGTGTGGGGTCGCCAATCGCTGTTGCTAGTAGCATTGGTTGAATCCCCGCAGGAAATGGTATCCGGCAAAGTCTGTGCAGTGCGCTAGTATCCTTTGGGACGGTTTTGGTGAAACGGCTAGTTTCGAAGCCTATCATCGGCGTTTAGGTAATTCGTATCGCTCGTTGCATGCCCTTTACCGTAGCCATATCTTGGCTCAAGATCTTAGTTGCACATAGGACTTTGACCAAACAAATCATATCTTTAATAACACGTCTACGGTTCGAGGTGCTGCAGCGTTTCTGGTATCTCGCAGTGTTCTCATACAGATTCGCCATGTTACAGGGATCACAGCCAGTTCTCGTTTTGCCCGAAGCAGTCGCAATTTTCGTTTTCGACGGTCTGACCACTAAACGCAAGGTCCCCTGCTGAAAGATACAAAGTAAACAAGTGGGAACAGGAACGTTTAATATACAGGGATCAGTAAACCAATTCTGTAAGCCTAGTCGCCTTTGACCAGCTGTTGAGTAAGATTGTCTAACCAAGCCTTCGTTCGGGGGGCTGGGCCTGCCTCTCCTTCGGACACTTCATCAATCCGTACGACCTCGATCGAGTCTAAAAAGTGCAGCTGCATCGTAATCAAACAGGCAACCGGCTAATTCCTCAGAAAGTCAGTCGTCCGAGCTTGCAAAGATATTAACAAACCAAAGATACTCCACTAAATTCCAACAAGAGAGTAAATTGAAGCTCGTGCCATCACGTGCTTGTATTTATGAGTTTGATGACAATTCCGAGCGATTTTTCAAGATGTAAAACTCCTTTGAGATTCTCTTCACAGTTCCCCGTTGTTGTGCAGTCCAACGCAATGAAATACAATATTTCGTATTTTTTCGAATTGTCACTCAATATCAATCGTCGCGATGTAAAGTTTCAAATACGAGTAGTACTCGTCGAGTACTATCATAAGAACCAAGAACACGACTCGGAATCGAAACGATATACTTCACGGTCCGATGTCCCATCCACCCCAAAGCACCACCCTGCTGCATCCCTCTCACCTTCGTGTTCACCAGCTTTGTACCGATAAACAACTCTCATTGCTCCTCGGCCCTCACAACCGATGTCAACTGCATAGACCGGATTCTTGTGCTTCTTTCTGGAGTGGATCGACCGCGGGTCCTCCTCCAGCGTATTAACAATAACTCCCTCCATCTCTTCGGGCCACTTCTTAATTTCCTGGCGCGCGCCGTTCGAGAAACAAACCTTCATCGCTTGTCCCGCAGATTCTGTCACATACCTCGGCATTCGCACTTCCCCTGTTGGTCGATGTCGAACCGCCGTGTATTTTTCCAGAGACAAAATCGGTGTTCCCAGAATCATATCGCAGTCATGCATTTCGATCATTCCACCAGCGACGATCTCGGCCACTCGGCAAATCGACATTCCCATATTAGTCGGTCTATACGGAGACCGGCACGCGAAGACCCCTACTTTCTCGCCATTGTTTTTCGGAGGTCGCGCTTTCGCTTTAAGATGATTATGATTCGTCTCGTTCAAATGACATGCCCACAGCACTATGCAGAAATCGCCAGTTCTAATCTCTTCCGGCAAACCGAAGCCTTGGCGCATTTTGATGCAAGTTGTCGACCCCTTGGCAAAACCACCCTGCCGGGGCGTCCCCCACTTATGATGATACGTGCTCTCGACGACATCCCCGATCACCAAGACGTCGACTTTTTCGTCGAGCACGCCGCCCGTCATTTTAGGCGTGACTTTCGGCTTGGTAATATCTTCAAAAGTGATATACCCGTTATTATGTGGCGCGCAAGAAATGCTATCAATGCTCCACAAGGCAGCAACACGTTCCGCAAGCTCACCGAGCGATGGTAAAAGGGCCCCAGTTTTTTCACGCGCCAGGAAATTCCGATACCGCAACAGGGCTGGTGAGAAGTAACGATTGGATTCTGTAGGCGATCGACTATGAGAGACAAGCGGCACGAATGCCTCTACTGGCCAGTTGAACTCCGCGGCAATTTCTTGCGCGCACCGAAATAGCTCAGCTCGTATTTCCTCGATCGTAGCCTCCGCCATTACAAGATAGAACTTGTACCAAATCGATCACGTGATCGATAAGCGAAAACTCAAACGAATCCATCTGGTAGAAACTTTTGCCTTATTAATCCCTGCGTAGAGTTCTGTACACAAACAACGCTGTCCCCGCCACGGCGATCACCACCGAGGAAGTCACCAAACCGGCCAGAACGGCGTCGTAGCTCTCGAGGTTGGAAGTGTCCGAAACGTTTTCCTTCTTCACAGCCGAGGCTTCCCCTTCGACTGCCTTATCACTCAATTTTATATCACTGTTAGCCGACAAGGTCAAACCGGGGAAATCGATATCTGACAAAAAAGTCATTGCGATGTTGCTGGCACACAATCCGCTGCGTAAGTGAATTCTGCTAGGAGGAGCAAAATCTCTTGAGACTAGCTAGACATCTCTGTGTCGCCTGTCCCATTCCTCGAAAAGGCCTCCTCGCCACCGTTTCAGCCCGGCCACTGCAAATTCTTCGAAGATGTTATTCTTCGAATTATACTTCTATACTGTTCACCTACTGGTGAGGCAAATTCCGGTCGATTTCAAAAATTACGAAATGACCGATTCAATGACGATTACTCCAGGCAACTTTCTGACACCTCTAGCCATCCTACCTTCATTTATTTCCTTCGAGATACACCATGCCAATCCCGGTCGAGTGTCTTCTGAAACCAAACCTTCCGCCAAATGCCTCCCCCGATAGACAGGCATCCTCAGCGTCACATCGCCCACCCTACACCGAGCCACGATGGCGCTCTCCTTGGCCTCACCAAGGCCAACTGCTTCGGCTGGAATTTTGGTTATCAACAATTTTGCGAAATTTTTTGGAGTGATATCATACACCCTTTTCGATATAGTTAACCACTGCAGCGCTGTCATCAGCACGCGCGGTTCGCTATGAGCCCCCGAGGGCCGATCGAATGCAGGTGTGCCGGCGGATACAACCTTCAACCCATGCCGAGAATAGCTACGCAGAAATCGATCAACTGATCGACTCATCAACCACAGCTTCCTCGGCGTCGGCTCGGGACTTTTGGACCACAGTAGACCGTCCACTTCCGACTCCGGAATGCCAAATTGAGATTTCAATTTCGCCGCAAAATCTTCTGGGCACTCGTAGAAGTCAGATTGCTTCTCTTCTCTCGAAGGCGCGCTGCTTATCGGAGATCGATCAGGTTCGCCTGTACATACCGATCGATAAGATGCTCTCTTCTCAACCTCAGAAGTATCTTTCTTCTCAACCTCAGAAGTATCCTTCTTCTCAACCTCAGAAGTATCCTTCTTCTCAACCTCAGAAGTATCTTTCTTCTCAACCTCAGAAGTATCCTTCTTCTCAACCTCAGAAGTATCTTTCTTCTCAACCTCAGAAGTATCTTTCTTCTCAACCTCAGAAGTATCTTTCTTGTCAACCTCAGAAGTATCTTTCTTGTCAACCTCAGAAGTATCTTTCTTCTCAACCTCACACGTATCTTCATCATCTGTTAAATTATCGCTCATAGTCTCCCAAGGAACTCTCCGCACCTTCCTTATAACCGCAATAAAGAAGCCTCCAGTATTCTAAAAAAAAACAAATTTCGGGAAAATTTTCAAAAAAATCTGCCATTGCCGTGAAAAATTTGGTGAACCGAAAAATGCGAGTAAAATACCCTCGCCAGGAATCGAACTCACCTGTAGATGAGGATAGACTCTGACACACTGTGACAGATCGACGCCCTCAGAAGCTTGCGGGAACATCGACGATTTCACCAATCGGGCATCCTTCCCGTCCCCGAGCTCCGCCTGGGCCTCCTCGAAGCTCGTGAACCTGAGACAGAAATTATTATCCCCATCATCGATCAACATTGGACTGAACCCAAAACTAACATTCGTTGGGTTTGCTACCATTAAGTAGTTCATCAACGCGAGCAACTTGGGGGCAAAATGAGCCCTGAAATTTTCTATACTTGACGGAAAAGCACTCTACCAAGATGTCATGTGATGCTGAGTCGGGAAGGCGACCGCCGGCGACTTCGTTCGGAGAGCTTTTTTGGTGATTCTTCAGAATAAAAAGACAATATTATCCAATATCGAGGAGCTCCGACCAACAGTGCTAAAACTCAGAAAAAATTGTGAGAATTTTGGGACAAGAAAATGGGGAAATTCCGAGGGAAAAGATGTAAAAAATGTCAGGCAAATAATCCTCGAAAGTTTCTTACCATTTTCCACCACTTTTAACTTTCCAATTCGTAGCTCCTTTCTCGTATTTCAGCCCTTTCGGTTCCTCCTTCCACCGACTCAGTACCAAAGCTCCCTCAGATGATGCCACAACACTGCCGACCACAGCTTCATCTTCGATAGGGTTCAAAGCACAGGTAGAGTAGCTGGGAAAAAATAAAAACTAACAAGTGATCAATAAAAAATAAAGTAAATGAGGAACAGGATCGATTATATTCCTCGGGTTGCTATTTCAAAACGACGAGTTCGATAATCCGCCCCTGTCACCCGAAGACGTCCATAAATATAATTCAAATTTTATTATTGATAATGATGAAGCTTTATTATACTATATAGCGAAATAATAAAATACCAAACTCCTCTACAATATATAATACGGGGCTCGAAGAATCATCAGTAAATTCTGTTGCACGGACGCAAGTTCGATCCCCAGGCCTGTCATTTTTCTGCGGAGTTTTTTTGCCCGCAAACCTTCCGGATAAGATCAGAACCCACTTTTCGTATATTTCCTAGTATACCCAAAGCAAGAGCTACCGAATGGCGATCATAGCCTTCCTCGATCGAGCTGCCGGAGACCTCTCGACCACAAAACTTACACAATCACGCCGCCCACTTTCACTAAAGCAGCGGTGCGTTTCAAAATCGACCGCTGCAGTCTGTGACAGCTCAACCCGGCGTTCGGGTGCCACCTCGCCCACAAGTCCGGCGACTTTCGCAGCGTCCCATCTCCCGAGCACGGTGCCTAAAAATGCCTCCACCAGGAATCGAACCCACGCCCTTTCTCACATCGCAAAGGGCCGCATCGAATTCAATCCTTTTTCCCGTAACTTCATCGTAGCACGTCGGAAAGGCTTGACCAGCGTGCGCAGTGACGACTAGATTTGGTGAGTTGTGATGACGGAGACGATGAATCAGGAGGTGGGCACGCTTCACAACCAGCTCATTGGCCACCACCATCCCTGAAGGGATTTTTTTTAAATTGTAAAATGGAAAGTTGTAAAAATAAATGATAAAAATTTACCTACGATTTACCTCGATTATTTTTACCATTACTATTTTTATTTTCATATATATCATCAATCCTGTAACGTTTGATCGATTTTCGAATTTCGCACTTGATGATTTTTCCTCATTTTTTAAAATGGGAAATACGGTTAAGTATACTTTTATCATATTATTGGCAAACTCTTTGCAATAATCAAGGATCTCATCTTCAATTTCTACCAGTGATACGGAAAGATACGATCCGAAATTCTTCCGAGTGCGTAAAGATACGATTCGAAATTCTTCCGAGTGCGTAAAGATACGATTCGAAATTCTTCCGAGTGCGTAAAGATACGATTCGAAATTCTTCCGAGTGCGTAAAGATAG
>JAAPAO010000232.1:0-49309 GCA_013115145.1 Perkinsus chesapeaki | reverse complement strand
TAGTGATACGGAGGAGGAGATATAATAGAAAGGAGTTTGATAGGAAATATGTTACTAGTGATACGGAGGAGGAAATATAATAGAAAGGAAATTGATAGGAAATACGGTAGAAGAATATCTCGCTTGCTAGTCGAAGATCGGACACATTCCTTCTGAATTCGACATTAACTCATCTCCGTTCACCACCCATCCTCCTCACATCAGAGATCTCAGCGTCTCCCCATCCCCAGGCGAAGTCTTCTGCCGCACTTTTGGCGCTGCAACCGATCTTCGTTTGTTTGCCGCCGCACTGGCTCGAAAAAGCGTATCTTAATCGATCAAATGAGTTTCAAGCTGCCCGAGGCGTCGAGCTTACTTTCCGTTCACCCACATCATATGCGGTTCGACTGGCTCGCAGGATTCAGCCTTGCCCTTGGAGGTCTGGAGAGAATGCCACGTGAACTTTGAAACGGGTCAATTTCCGAAACGTTTCACGTCATCCAAAAAATGATTAAAACTTCTACTCCGTAGATTTCAGTCTTCAAAATTGTGGAATAACATCTTGCCGAAACGACGAGCATTTTAATGCAGCAATACACAACAGACAGCTTCAAGTTCTTCCACGGAAGAATGCAAGAAAGAAAGTCTTCACCGGAAAAGTAAACAAGGTATCCTCAGCGGAGAGAGTCTCACTTGAACTAGCCGATTGCCAACGTCCTTCACGCCATCTTTGATCAACAAG
The DNA here is from genome assembly GCA_013115145.1 of Perkinsus chesapeaki. Classification (NCBI taxonomy): domain Eukaryota; phylum Perkinsozoa; order Perkinsida; family Perkinsidae; genus Perkinsus; species Perkinsus chesapeaki. The sequence continues at coordinate 48,588 of JAAPAO010000232.1, read as the reverse complement.
GTAGCGGCAGATGTTTCACCGGTGACGCCATCGCCCATAACATAAGGGCAGCTATCCAGCAGGGTTTGATGCATCGCAATCTGATAGAAAAACCGTAAAATCGATTCATCCGTTTTAATTCATACCGTGACTTCCTTGAAGAGACCAAATTGCAGCGCGAATTGGGACGAACCGCTGCGGCTTTTGCAGTGGAGATTCGATGGCTTCTCTTCGCATTTTAAAGAGATATCGTAATTCTTATTTAAATAGCTGATCGTTTGCTCAACACCACTGCAGGAGTAGTCCTTACCGGCAGCCTAAAAAAGTGGGAATAACTGCCGCCTCTGGGATTCGAACCCGAGACCTCACCGTTATCGTACTGCCGACTATCTTTGGAGGTTTGAAGAAAGGATCTATCTCAACGGACGCCACAATCTCGCCGTTCGGGCCAGCCACCGTCTTGCTGTCGATATCCAATTGATGGCAATCACGACCGCTGATCTGAAAGCGAATTCTCATACCAACTTTTCCTCATGCAAAGCCACTCACTCCCCAGTAGCCCCCCCACCACTTGGCCATGGTCAAGGCTTTACTTTCATCCTTGAACACAGTGGTGACCTTCAACTGCCAGTTGCTCGGGTCAGGCTCTCTCAGATCGAAGCCGATGAGACCACAATAGGCTGTGACACCGTAATGAGTGCCGCCGTTGTTGCTGGCTTCGACTGGATGAACTGGCTCCTTCACACGGTGGCAATAGAAAGATTCGGTGAAGCGAATGTAGGAGGACGGGATGTGAATCTGGAAAGGAAGACCATAAAAGGATACCATCGTCCCAACTTCCTCGGAGACTTCATTTCGGCGATTGATGTAGAAAGTAAACGACCGATTGAAGATAGCCGGAGACAACCCACATCTGTGCGACGCTCGAGTTGCGAGTTGGAGATACATTTGAGAGATTATCGTTATGAATATTTATCAGTACGCAAAAATTCATACTTCCATCCTGGAGTGCCATCCGGCTTTGATCCCGGATGGATTTGAATTCACCGGCCCAAAAAATAATTAAACTAATAATTAATTATCAGAATGCAACCAACGAATCCCTCACCGAGATTCTTCTCGATTTCAGTCTTCTGTCCTTCCTATCCAAATACGACGCCCAACGCTCAGCATAGGCCATCCCCAACGGGAACGCCGTCGCCACGCTGACTCCTCGAGGTTGGATCTGAACCTCTGTGGCGCTGTCACGGAACCCAATCTGGAGCTCCTCCTCCATGGGGCGATATCCGGCCCATTCGACAGCGAATGCCATCATACTAATTTCGTCCTCAAAGAGCAGCTCGGTGAAGAGTCCACTGCATTTCGCTTGGAGCAAGAAATTGCCGTATGACGCACGAAGACCGTTGGTGCCCTCAATCGGCAGGCAGCGCATCGACTTGGTCTCCCCATCTTCAAGCGTTATCTAATAGACCGGCATTCAGAGGAATCAGAAACCCTATCCTTACCTCGAGCCTTTGCTTTATTGTATTCTCGGCGTCAGCCAGGCTGACTTCACCCGAAGCTCTTGTCACTTTGGCGATGCTACTCTTTTCACCGAACACACGCCCGTCTTTGATCTTGGTGAGCAGGTCGCTACGAACCTAAACCACATGTTAGAAAGCGACCTCAAAAGGAATCTTTACCCCGCGGTAGCCGCCGAGCTCATACGCGATTCTGCGACCTTCTGTGATGTCTTTGAATTTGAACTCGACATCCTCACGCTGCCACACGCCGATCTTGGCGCAGTTCGCCTTCATTGAAAATGCGCCGTCAACCTCATCAGCGAAGAATACTGCACCGCAAGTGTACTTCACCGAATGATACTGAAAGTGAATCGGATTAAGTCGGCCACAACCCTACTGTCGCTTACTGTTATAAGACGCTCGCGTGGGCGCTTGGAGTCGAGATTGAGTTCAACCCGAAGATCGGTGATTTCAGGATCGGCCTTGCTGGTGTTAACTCGTATCTGAGGCAGGTTCGAATCCCAGTGAGAGCATTTTAATCGATTAATCAGCTTACAGCATGAGTGAAGTATCCCCAACTAGCAGCAAAGTCACTCGCCACATAATTCTTCTCGAAAGGAATATTGAGGGTGACTCTCCCTTTAGTCTTCTCGCTGCATTCAACCTTCACCGCGAATCTCGAGCCAGCTACAGATGAACCCTTGCCCACCAGAAGGATCGTTCAATGGTTACCTTCATCAGCGGAGTAGCCCTTCTTAGATGTACCTTGCTCGGTCACTGGATCGCACTCCAGGCTGATGCGTTCCGAATTCCCACCAACAGTGAACTGAAAATATAGTGTTGGAGACGAGATAAGATCTTAGGAGATTCCGTATTGCTGTCTTTTATGAGCCCCTATATTACGATGATTAGTAAATATTAACTGATGAATGATTAATAGATAATGGTGATTTATATCTGGTGATATTACTATTATTTCATTAATGGTGATATATATAATATTTACAGATGGAAGGAAAACGACACAGATTGAATAAAGGAAGAACATACGATATTCGAGATCTAATTCAGTGCCTAGTTTTCACGTAAGCCTTGGAGGCATTCAATCAACCTATTTTGAATCTTTGACAGAGTAGAACAGAACGGAAAGGATAATAATCACATACCATCATCTCGAGTCTCCCGGCAGCGGCGAACGATCGGAGAACAATATCGGACGAACCAAGATAGATTTTATAAAGGAAAATTTCAGAAAGGAAAATGCAGCTAGAAGACAGTGGGGGGAACTACCCCGCCAAAACAACACAACAAAAATCGATTCTTCGATCGTCTCCCAGCGAGAAGTCCTTACCTCGAGGCTCCGACCAGTGGCGAAGTAATGATCGGGAGAATGCTCCACGGCAGCCTTCACCAGCTTCAAATTTTCACCCAACGACGGAGAGTTGAAGACTGGCGATTTGCCCAAGTAATCTTCGACCATCTCAACCTACAAGAAGCTTAAGATATTTCCCACACTTGGAAAACTCACCGTGGTGACGCCGCCCCACTGCACTGCGAAGTCGGCAGCGCCATGCTGGTCTTTAAAATAAAAGCGAACAGTGGAGAGTCCACAGGTGCTTTGAACGACAAACTTGCCACCAAAGGAACGGAAGATCGGCTCCTCAACAGGCTTGCATCGAACATAAGGTTGCTTCGAACCAGAGCGAGTGCTGGCCAACTGAGAGACAGAAATGGCGGACTTTCGCTTGAAAGAAATCTTACCGCCACGGCGTTCTCCTTGTAGGCTGCGACGAGGTAGTAGGTGCCATCCCCCAGCTCTACCATCTCACACAGGTCGCTGACGTCCTCGGATATCTATGGATTAAACAAGAGAGAATAACGTCCATTTTATAAAGTAGTTAGCGTCATCGAATTAAAAACATTCCTATGAAACTTTCAAGTGGATATTTCTAAGAAGCTGTGGAGCAGCAGCATTTTCGTAGTAGTATTCGATCGAGTACTGAGGAGAGATTGTACTACGGAAACGGCATTCCCGAAATGCCAACTTAACACCCACGTTGCCCAGGAAAAAAGGCGCTACCTGTATCCCAATAAACATAAAGCGGTTAGCTAAATCCACTCAACTTACTTCTTCATACTCGCTCGACGATGATGATGCTGCTGCCACAACAACAATTACAGACAACGGTTTTATTATGGTAATAACAAATGGTAACAGTATTAACAAGGGAATGGATGTGATGAACCTCTTCAATAGGGTTCGATGGCGAGCAGCAGAGCTATCGCGCATGCTTAAGGGGACTTGAGTGGCGAGAAGCCAATAAAAAGGGGCCTGATTGAAACCTCATGAAGCCATCAATTGAAATACGGTCAAGTACGAATTCTCTCGAGAGCCTCGAGAGGAAAAGAAATGGTTGATAGAAGGACGTTGACAACGTTGAATGTAATGCGATGAGAATGACACTCCTTTATGATTACAGGAATACCTGAAATGACCAGAGGGTAATCTAGCAAACTTCTGTCTTTGCCGAAATAGTCGGTATGAAGATATCAGCCCCACTGCCAGTGACAACAAAACAACTACAGCACTTCGAAAAGATACACCATCAACAACATGCTTTTATCAATGCACGATCGCCGAGCTCCTCAGCACCGCAACTGCGGCATTATGAGCCTCGACCTGACCGAACAAATTGCACCAAGAAACCTGGCAGCGATTTACCTCCTGTTGCATAACAGTGATGTACTCAGCCAGGCGCGCCGACACCTCCGGACGAAGCTTGCTTCCTAGTCGAAATTAATTATCAGGGAAAAGTTCAACCAAGAGCTCCTCATGGACGCTTATGCAGCTCTTGCGCCCAGAAAATGAAGAAAAGTCGTGAATTTGAGAATACTGCAAAGCCAGAAGATATGTCGACGTTTCCGTATGATCAGTTGAATCTACTCTATACGGTTGAACGCTGAATCCAGATGGTCGTGCCAAGTGGAACGAGTAAGCAGTGATGATATGTTTCCCGCAGGATGATCTCTCACAAGCGCTTAGATGATTCTCAAAGATTAAAAGATCTCTGTCGATTCCATTGAAAATTTAAAAGAATCATTCTCGGCCACCATTGCCACCGTTTTCCCGATTTAAAGCTCACGTTGGCCAGTATTGGTATCCAGGTAAAATGTGCCATCAAACAACCAGCCATTGGGAAGCTCCTCCACTTTAACACTTTTAATCAAAGCCTCCCTAACTCCATCAGCAATCATCTGATCCTTCCAATGACCAACGGAAATCCACTAAATCCTACAGCGTTCTGCCCAGTCCGTATCGTGACCTCAGGCAGGCATCTCGTCAGCAACAGTGACGAGAACGCCTGAGCGCTGTGGACTGCCGCGGAACCAAGAATATCTTTTCAACCTCTTTAAGGTCGGAGACGATGCACCCGCCATGCGTCAACAAAAACGTTGCCATAATCCTTGGCGATTGGCCTCCGACTACGCCGTCCTCCCGACCCTCGATCGGATAGTTCCAGCAGTTCCCTATAGAAAGCAGCGCTGTCACTCTCCCCGATCTACTGGGTTACTTTCACTGTTCTTCACCCTAACCAGGAGCTCAGCAGCTGAACCTTCCCTATCCGCGAGAACGCAGACAGCGTCCACGGCAAGGAGCACCGCGCCGCCGGGCAACGGCCATCTGCTCGGCGATTCACGCTCGATCGCTCGATGAAAGCAACCAACTTTTTCGTGGGATCGGTGTATTCACTGAGTCGCCCGGGCCCGAGTCGGCGGCAGAGATTACCCAGGCTCTCTCTCGAGAGTACTGCTCCGGGACCAGCAGTCGGCAACTGACCTCCAGGCATATCTTTAGCTCAGATTGAGGGCATCTCCACCTCTAGTTCAACCTCAACAAGTGACCGTCTTGGATTGACCAACAGTGTCATTTCTCTAGTCGAATAGGTGCATACTATTTCACGCTTTCCCTCGGTCAACTCTTCGATCACCTCTCCCGGTCTCTCCTCACCACCAACAAGCATCGGCACCTTATCGACGACATAATAAGACATTCTTCCATTTTATCAAGATGCTTCATTTCCTTTTAATAATGCTACTCCAGGAGCAAGCAACTGGCGATTAGCAAATGATAGTCAATTCTATAAACAAATTCAAATTTCCCAAGAAGTATCACCCGAGTTCACTTTGGTTCGAAAAATGGCAAAACATTTCGAGCTCTATAACTTTCCCACCGAATCGTCACCACCGATATGCTCCCCAGAATGAGCGAAGCTCCGAAACAATTCCGATTGATTTCCTCGTCGACGACACGACGGCATATTGCTCATCTTGACCGGGTTATGAGTGGACAAGCCAGCGCTCTATTCCACGGTAAAACAGACACGCTCAGCTCACCAAGTTTTGGCGCACCTACCGAAACGGCCATCGCCTTCAAATCTGAATATATTGCTTGAGACTGGCTCTGCTCAGGAAGGACCACCAAGCTGCATGCCCGAACAAGGCGGGCCGCCAGCGGGTGTCGAATCTTCTGGCCATCACCGAAGGGGAAGTATCTTGGATCGACACGATAGAGGACATTATCTTCGGAGACACTCACGTTTGTCGGTCCAAAAATGCCACTATGAAACCGATAAGATCAACTTGGCTATCGAGAGCGATGATGAACTCCAGAGACTGACAACAGCCCTGAGGCCAGGTACAGGGTAGGAAGGAGCGTTACATCCTCAACGGTGGTACTCCAAACCACCAGAAACTCACTGCCGCGGGGGATATCACCTGGTAGACGCTATTATAACTTTTACTGCCATTCGATGTCGGCAATCTCACCAGCATCTTTCCACTGTGACAGTCCGAGGCATTCGGCGTTGAGCCGGTGGGCCAGTCTAGCCGCGAGACGACAGGTGGATACCTCCGATCCTGGTAGACCAGCTATGAAGAGAGCTCCTTTGCCAGAGCCAGGCTCGATGCAGGGCGTAGTGAAGCGACTGAAAATACGAGCTTCCACGAGGTCGATGCAGTCGAGTCATCACTGTAATGCCCCGCCAGCCACCAGCCGCCCAGGACTTCCCTCGTCGTTGAGGAATCTCGCAATCTACAAGGGTACTTTTTGGAGACCTCGCGCAAGCGCTGTACTTCCTCGGGGAGATTGTGGACACTCAGGAGGTCAATCGGCACACCGTTGTCTTTCCACAATTGCAATACTCGGCTCGGTGTCGGAAGGTAGTCTTCTGTTTCTCCGGATTGGAATGGCGACCGATGAAGTTGAAATACTAAAGTGTACTTCTTCTTTATGTTCACGGCGAGCCATAGGCTGACGAGGAAGGGGTTTGGGGATTGGGCAGCAGCACCACACGACAGGGAAAATAGATGTTTAAACATATCGGCTGTGTGGTCTAGTGGTATGATTCTCGCTTAGGGTGCGAGAGGTCCCGAGTTCAATTCTCGGCACAGCCCTTCATCCATATTCTCCTTGTCCTTTATAGTACCCATCTAACACGGCTTTTTACACCACCAGTCCAACAACTTGCAACTTGCGCTCATATCAGTTTAATGATCAATCAACAACACTAAGTTATATTTTCCCGCGCACCAGTTGACACTGGTGTTAAATTCCTCAAGTACCCTCACCACCACACCCATCACCAGCAGCAGCTCACCCTCCTCCCTTCACTCCTTCAACTATACCCATCCTACTATCCCCCGATAGATCCGCCACCAATGCTCCAGCTCCCTGGCCTGTCAAAGCCAGCCCACGTGAGTATCTAACAAATGCATCACCAAACTGCGACCTTCTCAAGCCGCCGGACATGCTGATTTTCCCGAGGCCTTCCTGAGCGCATCCGACAAGTGTCCTGTCACCACCACCACCGTGCGCCCTCCTGACCTCGGCTTAGTCCGAATCACCACTACCGATCTCCTTACCAAACACCAACCTTCGAGCGGCTCGCTGCGTCGGGAGGTGCCAATGCGAGCTTGCCGAGCTTCTTCGTGGCGTCCCTCTCGCTGTCATCACCTCCCTCACTCGTCCGCAAGTTAAGCAAAAGTCTGCCGAACTGAACTCCTCTGTGACCTTCTAGGAACCTACCACCCCCATCGGTCATCACCGTCCCCATCAAACATGCCGACCTGCGAGCGTCCTCCTCGACGGCTCGCCTATCCTCTACTCTAGCAGCGGAGCAGCCCCAAACCGCAGGTGTCAACTGTGGGATTGCCCTGGTCACCGAGACGGCATCCCTCCCCTCGCCCGAGGGAAGCTGACAGGAGTATGGGAATGACCAACTCAGAAGGATTATTACAAAGTATGTGTCACCGTACATCACCCTCAGGCCCGCCTTAGTAACAGTAGCCTGCACTGCAACATTACCCTTTCCCTAACAAATGCCTTACAGAAATGAAGGCACAGTTTGTCCCCTTCACAGATGGCCTCGAAGTGGATATCAGTCCATAAGCATCGATCCAATCCACTTTAACTCTATCATCATAATCAACACCCCCACCACTAACAGCCTCTCTGAGCTCATCGACCTCACACTACCCAAGACCATAACCAGGCCTACTTCACCAATCCAATGGCCTCGAGCGTTAACGTTTCTATCTCATCTATGTCCTCCTCACTAGCTTTGTGAGATGGTATCAAGTATGTCCGAGTGCAGGCGATGCTGGTCTCCGGATGAACGCCGAGCCAGATCTAAGCCATTGGACTGCGTACCGTCATTTACCTTTTTGCATATATTATCACGAGCAACGGTAAGGATGATGACTCTGCAAAGATCGCAGTGCTAGGGAGTGATATTTATAAAAGCTGTGTATAAGAGTTATATAACTTTGTTCTCTAATCAACTTCCCAATATCCACACTCACCATACAATCACCATCCTTCTCCATGCCTCCACAGGTATGCTTCTCAATCCAGCATTCAGCCTTCAACCGCCGTCCGTCGCCGCCCACAACACCATCGTCATCACTCACTCTTCCGTACCTACCCATTGGCCCTCCCCACAGGCCGGGTACCGCTAATGCCCCACTCATAGAGCTCTAACAGAGGCTTGCCTATCTCATCCGGGACGATTTCTCCCTTCAAATCCATCCTCTCTACGGCGGCCATGCTCTGCTGCCACGCAGCCTGACCAACAATCTCATGACACGGCCCCGGGTTCGATTCCCAGTAGGGGCATTTCCATCACAATATCAGACCATTCACATGCCGATGGAGAGATGAACACATACATTATTATAAATCAATAAATAACCAGACCATCTTACTCTCAAGTCTTTAATTGGCTGACCAGCAACAGCTCGTTCGACAGCAGCCGGCGTCCAAGCTGACATGACTCCAGCAAGGAGGGTATCACCAAGATCAACTGTGGGGTGAGAGAGAGTGAGAAAGCCATTGGTGGCAAAATCCTCGTATCCATAAGCTTTAACCTGAGCCCAGGGTCAGCACGGCAATCTGCTTTGTAATAAAAAAAGCACAGCTGGAATGGTCTAGTTGGTTATGACGATCGCCTCACACGCGATAGGTCCCGAGTTCGATTCTCGGTTCCAGTATTTACTCACCAACGGCCATTTCTCCACACACATCTTAACCTCGTTATCTTCTCTCGTCTCCCCCTCCATCACTACCAACCATCACCATCCTCCGCACCCACCCAAACTCCTACCACTCGGGCACACTCCAATGCTAGTTGACCCCTCCAGCGCCCTGATGAAAGCTCCGGTCTTATAGGAATCGTACTCGTCGATATCTCCCTCCAAATCAGCTGTCATCACCTACCCAACTCTCACTCGCCTCCAATCACCCAATAACCACCCCTCACCAGCGTGCACGACCAGAGACGCGTTAATCCAGATACTTCCGCCGCGACTGTTTTTGGACAGAAAATTGTACCTTTGCGCGGAGCAGTCAGATCCCACCATCGACTTCGCAGCTACACTACTCCAACCATCAGCCTTTGCAGTGATGACCATAAAAACCTCATTCAGAGCCTCGGCTCTGCCGGAGAACTCCGAACCGATAAGAGCGCGTCCAACTAATGGCAACTGCTCACTACACTAGACCCCAACCAGTCTACCTTTCCCGTACAGGAGGTGCAGCACACAGTGAATGCTACCGCTGTTAAGGCGACCATCAGGACCACACACGAGCACCTATACACCAACATCTTTGTACGAAGAAGTTACGTTGACCGTAAAGATGAATTGTAACATTTGTGCCCAGTAAGTGAATTCATCTTCTATGAACCCGTATAACCATGACGTGAGTCAGCAGAAGACCATCAATCTATTCCTGGTGTGTCGCTCGCCAGACAATCATGGACAACCAGTTCCTAGAAAATGCTCCGGAAGCTTCATCTGAGAGATCCGCTAATTTTATATTTCCAATTTTTTCCCTTCCATGACACCACCCTCGCGAAGCCCGGAACTTTCCAAAGAACTCCGGAGAAGACTACACTTTTACAGCATCGTCGGGTTATGATAAACCGACGGTGACGGCGAAGTTACCAATCACACTTAACCGCATCGGCACCAGGAACTCACCAAAGAATCACATCCAGCATCCGTCACAGTTTGCCTCACCGCCAGGTAGCGATCCAAGCACTCAACAGCAGCATCAGACGATATGACCATCTTGAAATACAACAACCTCTAAAACCGTTCCGTATTGACAACTCAACTACATAACAATACCATGGTCATGGCAGAACTGCTACACCCTACAACTAGGCTGCTGGTGCAGCCGCTGAGATGACCGTTCACACTAATGGTGGCACGATAACTCAGACTGCTGCTCCTGCTGCTGCTGCGGGTTGAGAGATGAAGTTAATTATACACCAGAAGTAATGAACGTGTTCAGGAAGCGCATCGACTTAACGTCAACGCTGAGTTGTCTATATTTACAATCTTCTCAGTGAGCTCCCCGGCCCTCTCTTTGATCGGACCGGCGTGCCGAGGAACGGGCTATGCGGTGTGGTGCAGTGCCGCGAGCTGCGCACGCGTACAGATCCGCTCGTCACCGGTGATGCATCTGACAAGAACTTCTCCAAACGTACGCACTCATCAACCCACCTTTGCTAAATAAGCCCCCCTTGGGGGTGCCAGCCAGCCGTCGACTGGCGCTGCGACCCTCGGATGAAGGGGAGCATCGACGCTCTGATCTCCGTGGAGTCACCAAAACCTCCTCACAGTAAGCCTGCAACTCCTCCCCCTCGCTTTCGTCGCTGCTAGAATCAATCTCAATCTCCAGCGGGGCACGTCGACGAGGACCTTCACTTCTTTCGGAGCAACCGTCGATGCTCATGGCGCACGGCGTAGACGGCGGACCACTCTCACCGGAACACTCCGACTCCGGGGCGTCACCAGATGTCGCGAGACTCAGTGGGAAATCTGTGGGGTACTTCACACCAGCGATGGCAGCCAGGTCTATCAGTCCATCTTCAGCGAAGTCCTGAATGAAGTAATCAACCCTCTCTCCAGGTAGCCGACTCACTTCCAGAGAAATGTCGTCAACAGACGTCGGGTATCCACCAAATCCACCATACTCGCTTGCCGTGCCGCTCGATGAGGCCCGGCGCCGTTTCACCGGAGTTAGTGGCCGCGGCAAGGCATGCATCACCGTACACAATCGAGCTCGACGATCGTAACCATCACGATCAGCCGCGTAAAGACGAGCCTGTCAGCGGAGAGCTCTCCACCGCAGAGACCAGATGGCTGCCTACCGCTGTCATGTTGAGAGGCTTATCCATGGAAGGTTGTTCCATGAGCTCAACTAGGCCGTCGATAAAACGCTCGAGACTCCACTGCTCCGGACGCCATTTCCGGTGTAACGCTAATTTACACACCTGACGAGAGTTCGGTCTTGGGAGTCGATGATGGCTCACATCGCCGGTGAGTTCGCACACGTTTGGATGGAACACTCTAGTGCCGAAAACGACTCGTGGTGGAGCGCGAGGGAACCCCGCCTCGATAAATAGTCTGAAACGGTCAGCATACGAAGAAGACATTAGAAGGGCGGCTTACTTGACAGTGAAGAAGCCTCGAGCGTAGGGAGAATCATCCGGTCCACGAATGACTGCATGGATCTCTGTAGGGTCCTGGCCACCATTCGGAAGGGACACTCTTCGCTCTTTCAACCAACTTGGCTTTAAATCACCTAACACTAGACTGGAGCACCACGTGATGAGTTACGCCTACCAGGAGCCGCTCGGCCGATGAGAATATCATCATGCAGGGCACAAGGCCCACAGGAGTTAAGCAAGTTGATGGGCTGTTGCCGATGCAGCTGGCTGAGGAGCTCTCGGATGACTTGTGGCCGGACATTCTCATGGCTCATGGGGAACCTCGGTGGAGAATAGCAACAAAAGACGGCAATCTAAACAACGAATGAATAACATAAAAGATGAGACTAATGAATATAAAATATACCGCCGTTAAAATAAAAATTATTTAATTAGCTTCCTGGAAGGGTGCCCAATTGCGCGCCGAAAATAGGTGAAACCACCAGGCTGAAACCGAAAGATTCCCAATAGCGCCAGAAAGAAAGACGCACCGGCAACTGCTTCCCAACAACCCTATTCACTTTGAAAAAATTAACTCCGGAAGTGGGGCAGCTCGGATGGACCAGGGTCGCAATTATGCGCAGATTTGGCAATCTCGCTCGCCCATGTGATCGATTCGCGGGTAGCGTCGGTACCTTGGGCGAAAATCCGCTTTTTTGACCTCAGAAAGGTACGGAGGGCGTCTGAAAATCATTTATAATATTGGACTTGAAGGTTAGGAATGTCATCCAGGACGTAGCGGGGTGATAGTTTGGTGGACGTTTGAGTGGCAGGTGTCCGTTGTTGATGGTTGTGGTCTGAGATTGACCTTTTTTGTATCTTTTCCGTGTCGCTTTATGACTGATTTAGGTTTCGTGGTGGTGGTATTTATGCCGTATTCAGTAGTAGTGTTACTCACCGCGACAACAGTATAATGGTGGCTTCCCAGCAGCTTATCTGGCAGTGCGTCCGCAACAACAACAGCTTCATCCAGAAGCGTGCCAACACCGCCGCCTTCACCACCGAGCCTGGCAACATGACCAACCTCAACCGTGCTGGGTACGTCAGTTCTTCTGCTGTCTCAATGTTCTCAGAGTGTTCTTTTCTATCAGTTACTCCGGTATTGCCAACGTCCGCGCCGGTGGTTTGACCATCCAGACCACTGGTAACAAGCAGACTATCGTCCTTACCACCAGCAAGAAGACTAAGAAGCCGACTCATCGTTACACCACTACTGGTGTTTCCAAGAGTAATGGGGAATTGGTATAAATAATTGTACATGTTGTTTTCTCGTATCAGACACTAAGAAGGCTCAGAAGAGCATCAAGGCTCAGTTGGCCCTCACCCGCCCTGACTTGATCCCTCTTGCCAACAAGAAGTACAGCGCCATCAAGAAGAGCTTCAGAGCTTAAGGAGTGTTGAGCAGCTTGTTTTGCCTACTACTTCAACAACCACCACGGTGATGAGCTACCATTACTACAATGCTTATGCAGAGCCATTCCTACTTGTCATCCTTGTCAAGTAGGATCGGAGCTGATGATGGCTAGAGGTGTCAGAAAGTGTTGTGTTAATTAGTGAACAGCTGCGGATAATAGCTTTGCCGAGGGGGTGGGATTTTTTTGGTAACTGTGATACATCCGAGGAGTGTCTGGAGGATCATTGCAATTTCACCGCGTATCTCTGAGCTTCATCTCGCTTTAAGTGTGCTGAACTGTAGAACTGATGTCCACTTCTCCCGATGACCATTCGCCGTTCGCTGGTGTTTTCCCCGACCAGTCTTTGGCCCGTTCTGGTTCAGAGCCATCGAGAGCTCGAAGGCTTCAGCATCGCGCCACAGCGGGAAGCTTCACTCCTCAAGTTGCGGCCGTTAACGGTAGAGATGGAGTTCCGCCATCTGAGTTAGCTCCGGAGCCTCAGAGCGCCTCCGACCACGGTTGCAGACTCAGAGCACCAGGGGGCTGGCCAGAGCAAAGGAAATCGCTCGGGAAGTCATCCCCAATTTCCTTCGAGGGAGGTGACTCGTAGTGACCCGATGATCAACGTCGATCGTCATCTCAGGAGCTCTTCCAGCTCACAAGTGACACCGTTCGATTTCTCCGAAGATGATTTCCCTTCGGACTTCTCCGATATAGCCAACGGCGATTACAGTCTGAGGAATTCCATCCAACCATCATCAAGCAGCAGCAACGAGAGCATACAGTTGTCCTTTCGACCGTACGTATCGGACGCACCCGCCGAGTTCCACGTACAGAACAATCGTACATTATCGGAGCTCACCGCCAGTGATCCAGACGCCACCGTGGCCGAAGAGTACTTAAACTAAACATCACAACATCAGCCATTTTTGTGCCTTTACAGATTGGGCTTGTTCTGTCTGACATCCGCACAACATCGAACGGACTTTCACAACAGAGTAGGAAACTGCTGCCAACACCGCAAGGTCCTCGTGTTACGTAGTCTTAGGCAGTTCTCTCAAAAGCATCGGATATTTCCATAACGAATACCAGAGGCAATCGGCACGACGCTATTACCTCGTTGTAGATATCCTCGACCAAGTACCACCTGTGGTCATTTGTACCAGTGAACCTTTGGGAGCAATTCCATCGTGTTGCGAACGTATGGTTTCTGCTAGTTGGTGAGTCACCATCATCATCATCACCAACCGGAGGAAATCTCAGGTATATGCCAGATGCTGCCATTTGATTTGAGCCCAACATCGAAGTGGGCCACGATAGCACCGCTCGTGCTGGTCCTTGGTGTGACCATGGCCAAGGATGGGATAGAAGATTACCGACGCTATAGAAATGACACTAAGGTGGTGCTCACAGTACATAGAGGGCTTTCGCTGCTCTGCCTTCCACTTGCCTAGCTATAGAGATGTGTGGCTGTTACAAGGTTAACAAACGGCTATGTCGAGTGGTAGTCAAGGCAACTGATGACGATGGCCAGGATATTGGAGGTGAATCGATACACTTTGCAACAGTTATTGCTAGACGAGTTTTAGGTCTTGAGCTGATGCCATGGGAGAACGTCACAGCTGGCTCCATCGTCTACCTCAGCAGGGGCGAACCAGTGCCGGTGGGTTATCGAGAATGACAGCTTACCCATGGACCGACGCAGGCCGATATACTGTTGGTGGCATCTAGTAACTCTGACGGAGTGGTCTACGTCGAAACGAGTCAGTTGGATGGTGAATCAGCACTGAAGGTGAAGCAGGCTCTTCCTGAAGCACGGTAGGTGTGAAAATGTGTGGAATCTTTGTACGCGATAACACTTAGGCGGATGTTCCGTTCCCTTCCTCTGGTATCTGAATGCGTCGGATCGATGACCTGCGACGCGCCGAACGGGTTTATCAACGAGTTTAACGGTCTATTCCGACTCGACGGCGGCCTCAGAGAGCCCGCTAGTGCGCAAAATCTGGTAAGTCCTCAGCGGGAATGTGCTCAACTAGTCCGCCGCGTACTCAGGTGCTTCGTGGTTCGACAGTTAGCAATATCAAATGGTGCTGTGGTGTCGTTGTCTACGTTGGACGAGACACTAAGATAGCTATGAATATGACGGCCAACCCACCGATGAAGAGGTCTAGAGTAGAACAGCAAATCAACAGGTAAGAAGTGATAGAAATTCAGAGCAGCTTCTATCGCCGGCGCGCACTGGGCAGTGCGCGTCCGTCAAGCGGGCGTCGGTCGTATGACCGTGACGAAAGGGGACTGAGAACCTCAACCCCAAGGGAGCAGTTAAATCTTAAAGTCCTTCGAGCCGGACTCCGTCGGGCGTAGGCAATCTGGCTATTGGTTAGATAGGACTCATAAAATTCTACTGGCCAAAACCGCCTGAGCTGTCGTGTCTTCGGGACGGAATTGAGTTTCAGGTGTGTCGAGAATCGAAAGTTTTTCAAATACACTGGATATTTGTGGCATAGAATTCAAGTTACTTGAATCATAGCGAGAGGCGTCGAATGTAACGAAATTTGAGGGTGGAGCGTGATAGATGTCGTGCTTCCATTTTGAAGTTCATTCCTTGTCTGGCAATCTTGTCGTTGGTCACTAGCGGTCAATAGCTACTAGCTAGCTCTGCCAGTGGCTGCTAATAAGGTAGCTGGCTGACTCGATCAACAAGCACACGGAAAGTTGTACAACCTGACCATGGCCTCAGATACCTGGTGTTCGTTTGCGGTCTCATGTTCACGCTATCATTGGCGCTCATGATGGCTTTCGCGTGCACATCCGAAACGAGGGAAGAGTTCGAAAGTTTTGTCGGATTAGATGGAGACAAAGTGTCACTGGTAGCGAATACTATAGCAACCAACGTGCACCAGTCCAGCGCTTGCCAGGGACGACAGTTTCTGACCTTCCTTATTCTCTTCAACAACATGATACCCATATCACTGTATGTAACAGTTGACATAGTTAGATCCATACAGGTTAGTAACGTGACCTACCCCACATACCCTACCACTCGAGGATCAGGCGTATCTCACCCAACGGGACGTTCATTTGAGGCGGGGAGATCAATCGGTTATCGTCAGTGCTTCGAACCTGAATGATGATCTTGGTCGGGTTGATTATGTCCTAGCCGATAAAACCGGTACACTCACTGAAAACTGCATGCTATTCCGAATGTGCAGTGTGGGCGGGACCCAGTTTGGAAATACCGATTCCATGATTGATTCACGAGCTATCACATCTCTCACTAGCTCGCTCAAAACCAGTCTTACTTTTTCCGCCGCGGAAAAAAGCTGTATGCGTGATGAGGCTCTTCTCGATCTACTTGGGGTACCAGTAATCGTGACTCAAGACCATGCTTTCGCGCACGTGTTCATGCTGACGTGTGCTCTGTGCAACACGGTCATCGCGGAGCCATCGACGGACTCTCCCTTTGGCATTCGTTTTCAAGGCGCTAGTCCAGATGAAGAAGCCCTGGTTGAAATGGCTGCCAGTTTTGGGTACATATTGGTTGACAGAGGGAATAATTTTATTACGCTGAGGGTATCCAGACGACTCGTGTCTAGGCACGACTCGGAAATTGATCGGCAATGGAGTGAGACCGTTTTCAAGGTGATTGGTATTAATGAGTTCACAAGCGATAGGAAGCGGATGAGTGTACTCGTGCAACCACTACAAGTCGTCGAGGCTGAAAACGGCGACACGACTTACGTTCCTGAAAGTGAAGGATCTTTACTCCTTGTCAAGGGAGCAGACGATGTCATACTCGGCCTCCGTCGGAAAAGTGACGATGAGGCTCCATTCGCCGAGCTATGTGGCGTTACAGTTGAAGATGTAGCCGACACAACCGTCTTGCATATTGAGGATTTCGCCTCAATGGGTCATCGGACACTCATGATCGCTGCGCGCCATCTCAGCGTGGATGAGACCACCGAGTATCTCGAAAGTGCCAAAGAAGCGAGGCACTCCATAACGAACCGCGCAAATCGACTCGCACGGATTGCCGAGAAGTTCGAGAGGGACCTAATCGTTATCGGCGCCACAGCAGTTGAAGATAAAGTGCAAGGCGGCGTACTCGCTACAGTCTCTCGACTACTGAGCGCTGGCGTCAAAGTCTGGATGCTGACCGGTGATCGATATGAGACGGCCCTGAATATTGCTCGGAGTACGGGGATCTTCCCTGAGGAACCACGTCTGTTGAATCTGAGTCACCAGCCGGAGTGCACATCATCAGAAGCCACTCCGGACGACATTGTAGATGCAAAAAGATCAGAGTTCCAGAAATTCATGCACGGGGAGATATCAGATGAGGTGGCGAAGTCCCCTTGTATCGTTTTAGACGGTCCAGTGCTTGTATATTTCGCAACTTCCAGGAGGAATTTGGCAACTTTGGCAAATATATTAATTCGTGCAGAACGCGTTGTTGCGTGTCGTACATCGCCTGCACAGAAGGCATTACTCGCTCAGCTTGTAAAGAAAACCGGCTCTTGCACGATATTGACTATCGGTGATGGTGCGAATGATGTCCCTATGCTCAAGATCGCTGACATAGGCGTAGGAATCATAGGCAGCGAGGGCATGCAAGCTGTAAGGGCGTCCGATTACTCGCTGGCAACCTTCTACCATTTGGGGGAGTTGCTGCTAGTACATGGTCGAGACTGCTATAACCGAATTTCATTGGTGATACTGTATTCGTTTTTCAAGAACATTTATCTCATCCTCCCGAACGTCTATTTTGCCATGTCCAATGCCTACACAGGCACCTCGCTGTACGAGTCCTGGATCCTAATGTCTTACAATGTCCTTTGGACATCCATGCCCATCATACTTTTAGGGGCAACAGATATCACACTTCCGCGTTGGCTCTGTCTGCACTGCCCTTTGGTTTACATAGAAGGACGCCGATCCATTTCATTCAATGCTCGTAAATTCATTGCTTGGATGGTAAGGGCAGCATTCTACGCAGGGTTCACGTACTTCGCGGCCTCAGTAAGTATGAGATATTCCTTCTCTTTAACTTCCAATGGAAAGGTTGTAGGGTATGCCTACATCGGCACCCTTGTGTACTACTCGGTGATCATTGTGGCAAATGTTACACTTCTGGTTTTCTGCAATCAGACGACCGCCGCATTCCTGCTTTGTTGTATCTTGTCTGTGGTTGCATTCGCACCTCTACTCAGTGTGTATATTTATGTCAGACGTCCGATGGTGGATGCTTCAAATTTGGCGCAGTTACTCGCTACTGGTTATGCCCTAACCTGGATCCTTCTCCTATTTTCGTTGGGAGTAGGCGTAGTTTCTGGCATGGCATCCCGCTCGTGCATATTCTGCTGGATACCTGCAACACCAGTGGTGAAACTGCAACGCTGGCTTGCAACTGTTCCCCACGCGTGGACTAGAAGAGGCGTTGCGCACATCGTTCAAGAATTCAAAGAGCGTTATCATCAGGCAACGTCGTCCCCTGCAAATAGCGGGGCTAGTAGTCTTGACGTCGTTGCTCGAGCCCAAAGTGACGATGATGATGAATATCTATTCAGTTGGACTCGACGAATTCCTGTACGCAAGATAGTTTCGAACACCTTAAGGTTCCGTCGGACCGTCTTACGAAGAAGTCGGTTTGTCTCGGAGGGTTCCTTAACCACTAATGAGATTGCTGCGCAGCAGACGATGATGCAGGTCAATCCCAGAACGCTTGAATTCAAGAACTTGGCTACGGAATCCCGATTTGTTATCCATGCACATACGGAAGCAGTAAAACAGATGCAGGCCTTCATCCGTTGCATCATACTCCCTGTATTTGTTCTCTGGCTTCTACAAGACCTCGTACAAGATTCCCTTACAATCGGCCGCCTAGCGGTACAGCTATTTATACTGATATCTGGTGGTATCATATATAGAGCAACGAAGACGTACTTCTATTGTAGGCATTATACCGGAATCACGATATTCACGGCGTTGGTACCCATTTTGATCTTTTACATCAGGAGGAGTGTAACTGAAATGGACGATGCTCACATGGTTCCCTGCATTCCCTTTCTCATCTTCATTGTTATCCGTATTCCTTTTCCCAAGGCTCTCGCTATATCATCTGTACACTGCATCTTTTTTATTTGCTTGCATCTACTACGCCGGGTAAACATACATCGAGGTGATGGTATTGAAATTATTTATTCCCGGTCATGTGGAGTCGACTTGAATAGCTTTTGCCAGCTCATGGATTACCTCCCAATGGTCCTTGGATTGACAGCGATCAGCGCGACTATTGGCTATCAGACCGAGCTCGATCTGAGGAGCCATTACTTAGTCTCGATGAATTCAAGTCTGGAGCAGGCGAGGAGTAAGGAAGTTCTTAATAACATGCTTCCTACGTTTGTTGTCAAATCTATTATCGAAAATAACCAAGATATTGTGCCTCTACCTGAACCCAAGTCTCGACCTCAACTGACTCGGTCGAGGAGGACTGCTCTAGGGGACAATTCCAAGTCCGGATCTGTTTTGGAGATCGGAACGTTTGCTCGCCACTGTGGTGACGCAACTGTGCTGTTTTGTGATATCGCTGGTTTCCCCCAGCTTGTTGCCGTACTGGATCCGAAGCAGCTGATCACAATGATGCATACGTTGTTCAGCAGCATTGACAGGCTGGTGTTTATCCACGCCTTGACTAAGCTTGAAACGGTTTCGGAGTCATACGTTGTATGCAGTGGGTTGAATCCGGACACTAACGCATCTGAAAAAGAAGTATCAACAGATGCTTTCCGTGCCGTTCTCCTGGGTCTCGACATACTAGAGAATACGGCTTACACAAATGTCTTAGGCGGTCCAGCAGTCGATGGAGTCTCTGAGGAGACTTCGATCGCTTTGGTTATGAAGATCGGCATTCACACTGGTCCCGTAATTTCTGGTGTCGTAGGATCGAAAAGACCGCAATTTTGCATATTCGGTGACACTATCAATACTGCCTCTCGGATGAAATCCACCGCGAACCCTGGGCGGGTTCATATCTCAGCAAACACACGGGAGCTCTTAGAGCTCTCGTCAAGCCTCCACTTTAACCAGCGTGCGACCTCCGTGAAAGGGAAAGGGATGATGATTACTTACGATGTGACGCGTGTGATTGGCTCCCCACATTCGATGGATGCAGGAGTGATGTCTCCTAGGGCATCGGCGAGGGCTAGGGCATCAGGAGACACTGCTGAGAAGACGGGCAGAGTAGAACCGTTTCGGCGGCCATCTCAAGCGAGTACCGGAGCCTCTTCTATACGTAGCTTTTCAGCACCCGTGAAGAACCTGGTTACTGTACTCAAGCGGTTCTCAGTCGAGCGCGATCGCACTGAAGGCTTATCAGGCAGCGCTGACAACTTGGCACCCGCGCCACCTTCACAGCACAAACTTCGTGGCGGTGTTCCAATGGGACTGGACAAGTCTCGTGATCTCATGCAGGCGGTCGAAACGCTGAGACGACACAGTGGCAATCAGGGAATCATCAAAGAATCCTCCGTTGGGCAGACAAAGTTGGACTGGGATAAAGTAAATGTTGTTACACTGGAGTTTCGTCATGCTGCCGACGAGTCTACGTTTCGCGCCCAGCGTCTTCGTGGATTCATTGCTTCCACCCGTAGTAAAACGCTACTGCTGATTCTCCTGATAACTTACTTGGTTCATACAATCGAACTTGCCGCTGTCTCTCAACAACCTCCAGTTCTGCTGCCTCGCGTGTTGGGTACGCGTCTGGTGTTGTCTGCCCTACTGTTGGTCCTCTACGCCCTGTATACCGCGCGGGGCATCGTTCCTGCCTCTATCCTTCGATTAGCTACGGTTGGAGTCTATGTACTGGGTACCGGAGTAACCATGGCGTGGGTCTTTTTATTCCTGGATGAAAACGAACCAACTAATCCACATTCGAGCGCGTCGGCGAATAGTCAACTGCCACCCGACGCCTCGTAATAAAAGGAGTCATGTCGATGTATCAAGAGGCTATGTTTAGGTACCATTTAGTCACCAGTTGCCTGGAGTTGTCCGTTTGGATAACTATCATAAACTTCAATGCGGGTATGCTTTTCAAGCACCTGTTCTTCACCAATATACTAGTGTTAACCACCGTAATGACACTCTGGAACTACGGTGATCGTATTGATCCAGATGTTACCCTCAGGGTAGTGCTACCAAATTTGCCGCGTCTCGTGTATTGCACAGCAGGTTTCCTTCTTTCTACTTCCATTCGGCCTGGTCAATCTTCTCATGGCGAGGATGATGGAATCCTGGGAGAGGAGGATCTACTTGGCAGATATCGCACTTCACAGATGGCAGAAGCGAGCCCAGAGGTTATTATCCGAATTCATGCCACCGTCTGTAGGTTTGAGAATGAGAGCACGTATAAGCAGCCACAGTACTCGAACTTCCCTCAGGCACTTGAAGATTACCTGGCTGATAAGCATACAGCATCACTGTTCAAAAATATGACCATAATGTTTGCTGATATTTGCAACTATACAGCATTTGCGACACACGAACCGGCGGAGCGGGTCGTATCCCTGCTTACTGACCTGTTCTCACGGTTCGATCACTTATCGGACTCCTACGGGATTTATAAAGTAAGCATGTGGGACACAGGGACCCTGTGACAGGCTGGTACCCAGCTTGTTACTCAGTAGGAGTACTTCTGCTGCATTCTATCTTGGTCACGGACGGTACTTCACAATGCGATATCCCAGTATCAGGTGCATACAATCGGAGATGCTTATGTGGCGAGCACCGTGCCCAAAAAGGATGTCGACAAAGTACTTAAACCGTTGGGTCCTATGAAACTCCTGTGGAACAGCTGTTCCACATTTAACGTTGCGATATACATGGCCTTATCCCAAAGGTTCGAGTTCTCGGCCCACAGGTCCAGTCAGCTGACCACATGGTGGCGTTCGCGCGCGCCATGATCGAAGCTCTACTAACTGTGCGTACCGAGATGGCCGCACCGAATCTAGAGATGAGGATCGGTTTACATATAGGAAAGTTCGTCGGTGGCGTCATTGGTACATTAACTCTGCAAACGCTCAGCCAACGTTTGGTCGTTTTCAGCAACAACCAAGATCAATTATGACATCTTTGGGGTTGACGTTATGATTGCGAATCAAGTAGAGGCAGCAGGTCTCCCTGGGAAGATAGTCGCATCGAGTTCATTGAGAGGGTGGGTATTTTTAGATGAGCATCCCCTAGCCTCCTGCAACCGCTCTTCTTCGACTAGAAGCTCTTCCCTTGTATAGTTGTTGTATTCCGTTTTATTTCGATAAACTCTTTTCGAAGTAATCGGCGTAGCTCAGTATTGCCGGAACTTCTCGCTTGTAACTCTGTGCGACATCAATTTCGCCTACGATATGTTATCAGTGGGAAGTTTGATAATCAGTTATTAATCATTAGTTACCTTAAATAAAACATTCAGCATTTGAAGGGTATTTTCAAGATACTTTTCTCTATGGGTGTCCAACTGAGGTATATGCATCCTTGTAAGGTACCTCACACACCACTTCCCCGGCAAACACAGATTCCGCTTCCATAAAGCTATAGAAATCCTCGTACCCGATGATTCTAGTAAGCAATTGAAAACGCGTCAGGATATAGTGCAGCGCACCTTCGTTTTGGCAGACAAGTCACTCGCGCTCAGCAGCCAGCAGGGTGTTGTGTGCAAGCAGTTAAAGCTCTATGAGATATCTGACAAGAAGCTTCCTAGTGGTTTGTTCGAGACCGTTATGTAGTTAGCGTTCCATTATATTGTATGTGTTATGCATGAAAGCCAAATCGTATGAATTGATTATTACGACTCATGATGGAGAAGTGTCGAGTTCAGTTAGACATGTCACGCAGCGCAAGACACATGTACTGGGCGCAAGATGCCAACGTATACGTTAAAACATATCCAGACAATACACAATACGGACTTCGACTCTGTGGTATAATTCTCATACGTTATCGTGCAGGGGCCTTCTCGAGGGTCTTTAGGAGGTAACTACCCTCATGATGACAAATACTACTGTTGGTGTGATGAGTGTCATCGCGATCACCATTTATCTATCGTCGCTGAAAAAAGCTATCGTTAATAAAGCCAAAGTCATTATGTAACCGACGTCCAAAGACTACTACAAATGATACCGTAGTGGGGCCCACTCAGTGGGAAGGTCCAAGATAACTTCTCATAACCTGAGCAAGCACTGGCCGTACAACTGATTGAGAAATTTCGTTGCATGCGTTGACGACATAGTAAAAGAATAGTTGAGTTACTCAACTTGAGTACAGGTAAAGTAAAAAAGACAACACGCAAATCGAATGTACACTGAACCGATGCTACTAGAATAGCAGTGCAGAGTTTAATGACTCGAGGGTTGTAGATATCACCAAGTATTCCCATGAAGACCATGTCCATGACATGATCCAACATGAACACAATATCCATGATACGAAAGAACGCGGTGGAATATGTGAACTCTGGATCCTTGAGGAGGGGAGTAGCAGATGAGAGACTCTTACGACTCGTAATGGTTCGTTAGGCTTCACGCTAATTATACATTACGAGCAGCGTCAACCATATAAAAAGAGATGAAGGTCAAGGCGAAGGCCAGTACTTGGTAAAACAGAGTCGTTGGTATAAACAGACCTTCTCGTCACAGTATAGCGAGCGGACTACACAAGTCACATAGACATCAGTAGTATGGGTTCCCGAGGAACCGTTCCTCAGCCTTCTATCAACGTTGCGGGGCGTCAAGGTTCAGAGACCTCCGGTTCAAAAGCATCTTTACTCAGCTAATGTAGATCCACCGGTCCACTGCCAGTGACTCACTGGGCTCTGAATCGGTGGTTACTAACCGCCGTGATAACCAAACAACTAACCGCCGGTTAGTTGTTTGGTTCTCACGTAAGGCTCTCCACATCTCTTTTAACCTCTTTTCTTCTCCCTTTCCAACCTGGGAAGAATCTTCCCAAGATCTTCCCGGAAGATCCACCCTCATGGGGCCATATGCCTGGTATGATGGTGCTTTTATCAGGGACCAGATCCCCTCCGTGTGGGGGTTCTCTACATCCATATCTTTCTTGCTCCACGTGAATCTCACTATTTGTAATATGCCATGAACGCATGCGACGGAGTTCTCTGTGTTTGTTGTCCGTCGATTTTTCAATACCTTCGGACCAGCTTTCACTTTTGAGATGCTCACGAGATGCAGTGTCGGCGATCCCTATTCCTCAGAGGAATTTTGTCTACTACGTGACCGGTTAAACTGGTCGAAGTATTCAGCTTCAAATTCGTGAATCACGATGACCGAAACACTTCGTGTGCATGACTGATAAAGATAGGGCTTCATCACTCCCAGGAGCCTAGGGACTTCAGAAGACCCGAAAGACGGAGTAAATTCCAGGAAAATTCTAAAGGCCATCCTGGTGCTCCTAGGTCCTGCATATGGAGAGCCTTGATCCGGTCCGCGTCGATGGCGCGCACTTGCATCCAGTCACTGGATTCCCGCCTAGCTACAGCGACACGCGGCGGGCGAGCTCCGTCTCCTCAATTTTCGAGCTCTCGCGGGTTTCCACTAGCGGTCTCTTCCAGTAACAGATTGCATTGCATTCTCGATAGCATGGCAATACCATACATCCTGGCTTATTTATTCGCCGTTTACCCGCTAAAATCATATGGTAATCTGGACCGCTTTTCTCTTGAATTGGACTATGACAGCGCGGTGATAGTACTAGATGGTCAAACCGTTAAGCTAACGTTAGACTCTGGTTCCCCTGGATGGTATGTTATGTCTGGCGATGCTTACGAGAAAAAGCATGGTAAAGGATCATGCAAGGGTTTAGCTGACGGGTGCTACTTTTGCACCAAATCAGCTCCGTGTGATGATATCCTAGATAAAAAACCGAAAACAACCTCGTATTATGATGAAGATTGCTTCCATTACGTCGACCACGTGGCAGCTCTCTCGCTTGGTGACCTGACCATACCCGGTATGAAGTTTGGTTTGATAGTCGAAGCATGCAGTCCAGTCAGGGGCGAAGCCCCAAAGGGAGTCCTGGGCCTGTCTCTGGGCGAAGAGGATACGTTCATTAATCAGCTGAGGACGTTCAGGGTCATCAATGAAACGTCTTATACTGTTGACATGGCACCACTTACCAGCCAAAAGAAAGGCTCGGTTTTCCTTGGCCATTCTAAAGAAGATGTCGCAGAGCTCAATAGAATCAATTTAACGCGTCGCCCTGATCTTGAATATTTAACTACGCACAGAAGTAGCCTATACTTGTTTGGACACGACGGGAACTCTCTGATCCATGGTCACACTCGTGACATACATCTACATGAGGAGGATCCCATGAATGTTCTTATAGACACGGGAACGACGTCTATCGATTTAACTATTAATGAGTACTACAGATTCTGCGACGTGCTGAAGGCGAAAAGCCCGACTTCTACGGAGGAAGCAGCATTTATTGACGAGCGTGGTGCTGTTTGGGTGCAATTATGGGCTTTTCGCCACCTTCCTACATTAGGCTTTGATTTTGTTGATGGTCCCAACGGTTTTCCTTTCCCTGTTAGAATCCGACCGGGTGATTACTTGCGTACTTGCTACAGTACACAGTGTATGTTGGACATCCTAGTTGTCCAAGAGGATAGACCACTGTACTGTATGGGACACCCATTCTTCCGTGCTTACTATACATATATTAATCTCGAAACCATGATGATGTATCTTTCGATGGAACCAAGGAAACCAGCTCCAAGTACCCGACAACGGAGGAAGAGACCTCAAGACATGGCTCTGATATGGAAGGTGAGAATATGGTGAAGCTGCATCGTTCCACGATTTGCGAAACCATGTCGGGGGTGACACAAATGAGGCAAAAACAGGCCGTGGTTCGTAAGCCAAGAACCATGTATCGTTCTTGCCTCATCTAAATCTTTTCCCTCAGCAGTATTCCTGGTACTGATATCAAACTAGTACTGTAGATATCGCCGAGGAAATGGCTGTAAAATTTACACTCGAAACTCCCACTCGCTTTCTTCATGAACCAACAACATATCGTAGCATTCTTAGGAAGCCGCCCTGTTCACTGTACGACATGTATGGGACGGCATCTTGTCTGGGCATCGTTTAGTTCATTGGGTGATGCTACGATTTAACCGAAAACTCCGGACGTTGCGGCACGGTCAAGTGCATCTTTCGAGTGACCCCGGTTGATGACTGTGGGCTGCAGTCGCAAAGCTGAGATTTCTTGTCAGGCCTCCGGCATAAGTGAGTCTATTTCTGTATGATGTATTCAAGAGACTCTTCGCATGTGTCTGGTGCCATATAACACTAGTTGTAAGTATATCCTGCTGATGAATAGGTTAAGTTCTACGTACCTTTGCGGGGAAAACTTCTCTCGGTTTGGAAGCGAGGACTGACGGTTCATTCCGTACTATATCTTTGAAGCCAACTGAACAATGACTCTTTTCGAGGCCATTCTAAGTCAATATCTGAACCCGTGCAATCCAATCATATCGGAGCCCTTATCAGATCGGGATTATGCTCGTTCGAAGCCAATTTGGCTCAAAGTGTGTGTAGCACTTAAACGCAATCATTCACCAAGGGGTAAATTACCACAGCTCCATTGAACCACTCAGAGGGATTGGAATCTTCCCTGTGCTCAGAACGCGCTAGCTGTCTCGTCCTTCGACACCTCTTATTTACCAATTTGTCGAAGCCGTCCATTTCCCGTAGTCTATCGCAGGATACGCGTTTGGCACATCAAACACGGAAACTAAAGTCAACAAAGAGGAGGATGGTCCTTCATGGTGATCACGCAGGAGTCCCTTGCCTTTTTTTCGTGAAGGCTTTAAAACATCACTATCCCTCCGATAGGGTAATTGATATACTAACCCCGTTTAGGAGGATTTGGACTGAGTCTCCCAAATCTTCGAAAATCTCCCCATATTCTTTTGTCTTCTATAAATGAGCATATTATTACCTTCATGCATTCACTGATAAAAGTTACCGATGAATTATTGCTATAATCACTAATGAAAATTTTACCAATAATTCTGCAGTCACCCCAAATAAGGCATTGTTAAAAAATTGATCTTTGATCTTAGTAAATACACGGTTCAACATAGTAAACAACAGGGCAGTCTTTAGATAAATGAATGATAATTGAATTACATGACAAGTAATTTTTTGAATGATTGTTGAGTATGAGTCAAAAACCTAGTGGCTATTTATGAACCATCAGCATTGCTGGATAATACACACGGAAGGGAAGAGCGATAACTCATCCTCTGTTTAAACATGCATGTTATAGACTTCATGTTCAGTCTTTCATAGATGTTTCCACAGTGCGGCGTTTAAAATGATATGCAGTCGATAACCATAACATCGTTGGATGTCGGCAGCAGTTCATCCTCGGTCTTAGCTTCTTACCGAACATGCAGAGGTGCACATTCCATTGAAGAAAGAGCCTCGCCCGTTCGAAAAGAGCATCGCCAGGTTTTGTGCGGTTTTGAATTCCCCCTCATGAGACGTTCTTGGTGACCTCTTTAGATCTCGGTTATTATATCATCTGGTCTTAGTTCTACCAATAAGTCAAGGATATGAAGTTCAACGCCATCAAGGCTATGGCGATTCTGGCATCTTTGGCAACTGCTTCGCTTTGGCCCTCCCTTTGGACTAAGATATCGGAGACGGTGAAAGTAAAGATACGCATAAGGGATAATACATGCTAACGTCGTCGGTTCAGGTAAAGAGTGATTCGACAACAGGCTGCACCGTTACTAGGATCGATGACAAGGGTGAGGATAAGTTTGACATTAACATAAGAACTTCCGCAAATGGCGACATGGGTTTCTTCGAGCTATATGAATTCTCAGGTGGATATCATTATAGATTGTAAGATTTACATACTTATACGTAGTTTAGGAGTCATATATTTCAGTGATGGCAGAGGAAAGAGTGTTGAAGTGTTGGTAGGGAAGGAGAGCGTAGTTGGACTGGATAAAAACAAGAAAGAAGACTGGGAAAAGATGATGAGTTTTATCCCACCTGGAATCCAGAAAAATGTTCATAAGATCTCCTCGGAGGGTGGATGTGCAGCCTTCGCATCAGCGATAGGCAACTCAGGGTCCCTTGATTCGGTCTCCCAACACTTCCATGGGCTGGAGCCGAAAATTACAGAAACGATGCGTAGAATGGAAGGGAAGTTGACAAGATCGGCATGATGTTGTTGTTGTTGTTGTGTTAGTGTTGTTGTATTAGCGTTGTCCATGTAAAAGGGCCTTCGCAGCTGTTGTTGTTTATAAGTAAAATAAAAGGGCGCTTCCTACGATGCAGATGTTCGAAATTTTCATTGCTGTTTTTTAATGCTAAGCTTGCTGTGTCTGGCGTACTATAGCCTTTCAGCACAGCCGTCAATTTGAGAACACATTGCTCAGTTTGTCTTCCAATCACGAATCTTGTCCCGTCTTCATTATTCAGCACAACGAAAGGAGTATGTAATTATCAGTTATTAACAAACTAATGCTGGTCATCGTCCTTTTAACGCGTATCCTTTATTCAGTTCATTCTCCGCCACTCCATGCTTCACTAGTCTCACAAAATATTCATCATCCATCATCGGGACAAGTGGTCTCCATTTATGGTTACAAGTGATTGATGGTAATGTGAACTCCGCCTTTATAGCATCAGTATGGCCTTCACTAACTGATGTCGGTGATGACGGAGTAGATGAATAACCCTTACTGGGCGGAGTATACTCTGGAGTAGCAAATTCTGAGTCGTTGTCGTCCAGTAAATCCTCAAAGGCTTCTTGTCGATGTTCTTCCGCAGGCAGAGACTCAGATTTCACATCGGCAACTACGCGTACACTATCTTCAACAACAGTGGCTTTACTGTGGCTTCCATTAATTTGCGGTAGTTTTATTGACTCATACTTTCCGTCGTACGATAGCGATCTTTGATCACCAACAGGAGGATCTACCAAACTGTGCGACATCCCTGAATATTCTGCTCCAGTAACACCAGCACTTCGCGTCCTAATAAATGCATCTCAGAATAAGTTGTATACTTCTTACCGATATCGTTTCATTATCTCCTCCTTTTGTTGTTGTCGTAACTCTAATCTTTCTAATTCCTCAGCAGCTTCCTTTTTCTTTTCCTGCATCAGTCTATTCCGGGCTTCTCGGGCTCTTGTAGCAGCAAGTCTCCTGGCGTACTCAACCCTGCCGTCGAGTCTGCCATCAGATGTAATATCACTTCGACTCTTCTCGTTTTTGCCAATAACACTTTTAATTCTCTGTTTAGTTCGGCGCTGTAAACTTATAACTTTCTTCCTATCAGCATTAATCCGTAGCTGCGCATTATGTTCTTCCAGTTCCTTATTTTTGGCCTCCTCAACCCTGGCCCGTCTAATCCTATCAGCCACACGTTCTGCTGCAGCACGTTGTTCTTTCAATGCTTTCTCTTCATCCAAGCTTCTCCGTCGGCGATCCTCCTCGGCTTTAACCATGTCATTCTGCAGTCGTTGACGACGTTCCCTTGCCATCTCTCTCAGCGTATTTGCCGCCCGCTGCTGTAACAGTCTGATTTTCGTCTCCTCGTCTTTCGCATCCTTCCGTTCCACTGTCCTCAGTTCCCGTAAAGTGTCTGCTCGTTTCACTTTTTGAGCCCTCAGCCTCGCCTTTGCGTTCTCCATTCCGGTCGTGTCTTGGAATTGATCTCGGTTTTGTCCTTTAACCGTTTCTAATTGCTTTTCCAGTTTTTCTATATTCTTCTTCATTTTACAAACCTTCTCTTCATCATACTTTTCACCAACTGTCGACTTCTTCTCCTTAATATTCGCCTGTCGTATTGTCCCCCTCATTTTCCCTTTCATTTCTAGTGTTAGCTCATCCAAAGCATCCAAAGCGTTACGGTATGCGTCACCGTATAGTCCACTACGGCTATCGTCTTTCTTCATCTTTCTGTTGGTATAAGTCTTCACCGCAGATACTCTCTTCGTTTCGCTTTTCGTCACTGTTTTACCGTAATTCTCACGTTCGGCAACTGTTGGTGATAATGGTCTAAGTAATAGCCTTTGTGCTCGACTTAGAGTGTCTGATATTGATGTGATGTCCATGATGGAGAATAAGGTTTCTTAAGCGGAACAACTAAGTGTGGCTTAATCATCGGCTATATCGAACATGCAGGTCGGCGAGTGATGTGATACGATGATGATGATGATGATGATGATAATGTTTTGATTTACTTAATACAACACCAGGAAGCTAATCAGATAACACCCAGCAGTAGGGATATAAAAAGGGAGAACTAACACTACTCACAAATCATCATACTGCGGAGAGGGTGGATAATAATGACTAATGTGACTCAACCAGATGCCAGTTCTGCGAGACCGTCTGAGAGAATTGTAAAACTGTTTCAGATACCCAATGGAACCCCTTTTCCCAAGGAGTCCATCCTTGAGGCCATCCGACATGTCCACCAGTCTTTGTTATCAGAGCGAAAAGATACTTGGATGCTGTTGACGGTATTGCCGCACCGGCATCAACATGAATAATAGGATCGTCAAGGGAATGTACAATAAGTGTAGGTACAGCAATATCACTACCACCGTTACTATATCTATCACTGCAAGCACTCATGTCGTGATAATAATCGATAACATCATCATAACCATGCGCCGCGGCAGGTATGAGACCATCGACGTGAAATAGATCCGATGGCTTGTCGTACCAGTTGGGATCTTCCGGGGTGAAACCAGTTCTTCGAACCATTGGACCGAGCACGCCTTGTTTGAGCTCGAATGCCAGCAGAGGCTGCCATAGCTCTCGAGATACTTTATTATCAACTTTCTCCCAAAGTCTGATACCACCGGATATCGATACACATGCATTGAGTTGCCCTTTCAGTTCATGGCCATACTTGGCCACCATATTAGTGGCAATAACACCGCCCATACTGTAACCAACAAGTGTTAGAGGTACTCTACCCTTGGTTATATTGTGACATATATTAACAGCAGTACGAGCATCACTCACTCTCGCACCAGAGAAGGAATCCTTATGGTCACCAACGATTGGCGTGCCACCAAGGCCACGAGCAATCATACAACAAATAGCATAACCGTGCGGAAGTGCAGTATGATAAAGATCGGTAAGGTATTGCTCGGTGGAGCTACCATTAAGACCATGTAAGACTAATAAGACACCTTCAACATCATCCGTAGGCGGCATAAACCAGTCTAAGGCTATTGACTGTTTATCAGAAGTCATCATCCAACGTCGACATGGGGATAATGATGGCTTAGTTGTTGTCAGAAATAATATAGCAGTTGCCCAATGACCGCCGATACTGAATAAAGGTGATGGCTCATAAGCCTTCAGCCTGCTTCCAAGCAAGGAGTGGATGACCTTCCCAAAGTCACTATCTTTGCCACCCGTATTGGCATGTACACCTGGTTTAGCTTCCTCAATGTGGATCTTATACCGATATTTTGTTATTAAAAGGATGATAATAACTGTTGTACATATTAGTAATGTATAATAACGAGGCAAGTCGAGAGATATAGGTAAGATAAATGCCATTGGTAATACAATGTGCCTCGATGCTTCCAATACCAATACAACCAAAGAGACAACCACCCAGGTTGAAGGTGGTGGAGGTGTTTTATGCACCGTGGGAGTTGGGACATGAGGCTCATCGTGAGTGCCTCGACAAACTGATTCCCAAAATACCCCAACAGGAACCGATGAAAACTCTACCGTAGATGTGGTAGTAGGCAGCCCTGTTGGAGAAGGTGAAGTCAGTCTCGGCGATGAGGGAGCCATCTGAAAGCTGATCTATTATTGACATTACTGAACGAAAAAAGAGGAGTATCAGAGATGGGGAATAGTTAACAATAAATTTGACAGGGAAGTATGAATCCTTATTAACAGCGTTGTTGCGCTACAGTCTCTCAGAAAAGGACTGTGCAGAATGTCCATTACAAACTAACATGGTCCTCTTTGTAGAGTAAATGCTGACTATTTGCTACAGCTTCGGAAAATGCCATAACTGTATCCGACATCCATTTGAACCCTTGCTGCCAAGGTGCCCAACCCTGCGGCCATCCTAAATGGCCCCCACTCGAAGTAACCAACGTATAGAGATATTTGGACGCATTAGGAGGCAGCTTAGCAGAAGCATCAACGTGTAACACTGGATCATCACAGGCATGAACCAGTAGAGTAGGTATCGATATATTACGAGAACCATTACTGGTCTTATCGCTTGCAGCACTCAACCAATGCCTATAATCATCAGCGTCGTCAAATCCATGTAAAGGTGCCATGATGTCAGCATCAACATCTGCCAAGTCCATGGGCTTATGATACCAATTTGGGTTAGGTGGGCAGAAACCAGACCTCCGAATGAGTGGACCTAGTTGACATTGCTTCAACTCGAATGCCATTAGTGGTTGCCATAGCTCCCGTGCCACTTGATAATCTACCTTATCATACATTCTAATACAACCAGATAATGATACACATGCCGTTAGCTTCCCTTTAAGCTCAGCACCATATTTAGCAACAACATTAGAAGCAACAATACCGCCCATACTGTACCCAACTAGAGTGATAGGCAAAGCCCCGTGGGTGGCTTCATGTATCACATTGATAGTTCTGTGAACATCAGTAATACGACCGACAGAAAATTCATTCTCAGGCCCCCCTTCAACAGGTGTACCACAAGCTCCACGGTTTATCATACAACAAACAGCATACCCTTCCTCTACTGCTCTTATATAAAGGTCCTGGACGTAGCGAGCCTTAGAACCACCGTTAAGACCGTGCAACACGAGGAATATGCCTTTAACGTGCTTCTTAGGAAGCTGCCAATCAAGGGCAATCGATTGGGATACCTCGCCGTCATTGGTCATAATCCATCTCCGGTCCAGCTGTAATGGTCTCAACTTAACAGTGATAAAAGGGAAAGCAGTGGCAAAATGACCATTTAATATAAACGGACTTGGATGATTAGCTTTCATTCTGTCTTCTAAAGTAGCTGTTATAATTCTGGTGAAGGCACTTCCCTTTTTGCCACCCCTTATACCTGGGGTAGTCTCCGGTGATATCTCATACCTCTTTTGAGTGTAAGATAGAATAATCAATAACAATGTACAGAGAGGTAAACTATACAATCGACCGTCATCAAATATCAGTGGTGCAACAATCAGAATCGGACGTACGTATGGTCTGAGGGCTTCAAGAAGTAATAAAATCAAAGACCATAAAACCCATGCAACTGGAGGTAATGGTGTGCGATCTAGATCCCTGGGATCCATAGGGATATGAGGACCGGCTTTGGTAACCTTCAACACAGCCTTCCATAGAGTACTAGACCGTATAACAGTAGGATGGTGGTGATGACTAATAGCTGAGCTACTTAGAGATACCGAAGAGCAAGTTGTTGTGGTTGTTGCTGCTGGAGTCGATGATACGTCAACCATGGAACAAGTGGCAACCCCTATCGGTCATATAATAATAACACAACGCGAGAAATGATGTGAACCTAAAGCTACTATAACCTAAAGGGAATAGGGACAAATCTATGAAGGGCTCATACTACTAGGAGAGAACAGGGCCCATATAGTAGGAATGGTTAGTATTTAGCGAGCAATTGCTGGTTATCGGCTACGAGGGTGGAAAAGGACATAATGGTACCGGTGATCCATTGGAAGCCATGCTTCCATGGAGCCCATCCCTGCGGCCAACCAACATGACCACCAGTAGGTGTGACTAAGGAAAACATGTACTTAGAGACTGTAGGAGGTAATAAGGCAGAGGAATCGACATGCAAGACGGGATCATCGTACGCATGCACACACAGGGTCGGCACGGAGATGTTCTTTCCTCCTTCACTTGTCTTATCACTAGCTGAACTACATTGGTGATAATAGTCACTTAATGACGCAAAACCGTGAGCAGGAGCGTTTATCTCTCCATCAAGCTCGACGATACCCATCGGAGTAGTATACCAATCATCGTCTTTAGGCTTAAAACCTGTTCTCTTCACCATCGGACCGATAACTGTTTCCTTCAGCTCTTCGGCCATCATCGGATGCCATAGCTTTCTTGCCGAGGGATACTCGTAGTTCTCGTATAGAGTATTGCAGCCAGATATAACAACACAGGAGGTGAGCTTGTCTTTAAGTTCAGCACCATATTTAGCAACAGTATTAGCAGCAACAATGCCACCCATACTGTAACCAACTAAAGTGATGGGCAAATCAGGTGCTGCTTCATGACAGATTTGAATAGCCTTGTGGGCATCAGATACACGTGAGCCAGAGAACGCGTCATCTGCTCCACCGGTTGACGGGGTACCACTCAACCCGCGAGAGATCATAGTGCACACAGCATAACCTTGAGGAACTGCGGCGTTGTACAAATCAACTACATAACCTTCACCAGAGCCACCATTGAGACCATGCAAAGCTAGGTATATGCCTTTAACCTCCCCTTTAGGAATGCACCAATCAAGTGCTATAGACTGCGGAACATTTGGCTCCTGGTCATCACTTTTAAACCAACGTCTTTGCATTTCAGGCTTTTTGTAATCCATAACCAGCCACAGCAATGCGGTTGCCCAATGGCCATTGAGAACGTATGGCGTGATCTCGTTGGCATCGAGCCTTTCCTGTAAGGTTTTATGAACTAACTTAACAAAGCCTGTAGCATCATTATTATCACCACCGCGAACACCTGGAGCTGTTTTACCACTGGGTGTAAACTGACCACGTGTGGTGAAAAGGTATGCACCCCAAACACCAAGAACAGATAGCAACAACACACCATAGCCGCTCTCACGGTAGTAGAGGACAGATAGCATGACAATGAAGGGAAAGTACTCCCGGCTAGCTTCGATGAACAGCCTCACCATCGAGTCAAGGACAAATAGTCTATCTGTCGGAGGGGTTGCTTTACTGACTTCGCCATCAACTGGGGGCATGTCGAATGTTAAATCACATACCCTATCCCACAGGGCATCTGAAGAAGTAGAGCTATGCTCTGTTAATGTCACTGTGTTACGGGTGGCGGTGGCCATGTAACTGAATATACCTAGAAATACAGTAATAACCAAACCAACACAACGAAGAATGGTGGTAAGAGAAAACCAATAATAATAACAACAACACATCACTACGGAAGTTGATTATGTTTTTCTACAGCTGTCGGATTACAAGCAACCATATTCATGAAAGCCAAAGCTGTATTGGATACCCAACCATAACCATTTTTCCAAGGAGCCCAACCCTGCGGCCATCCAACATGACCACCGCTAGGTGTTACGAATGTAAACAAATAGTGAGAAGTATCTTTTGGTAATTGACCTGCTGAGTCCACGTGGATGACCGGATCGTCATACGCGTGCACACACAGTGTTGGTACAGCTATATCTTTACCTTTATTGTTAGTAAGTGGGCTTATTGCACTCAGGTGATGGTAGTAGTCTATAAAATCTTTATAACCATGTGAAGGTGCAATAATATCTTTATCAATATCCAATACAGTTCTATCACTATCGTACCATTTGGCGTTGGCCGGCTTAAACCCACTACGGCGAATGCTCTGACCAACAACGGTCCTTTTAAGCTCGTACGCTATCAGGGGCTGCCACAAATCAATGGCTGCTGGAAAGTCGTAGTTTTCATACATCTTGAGTCCACCAGAGATAGATACACAACAGATCAGTTTGCCCTTAAGTTTCGAGCCGAGTCTAGCTACACTGTTAGTAGCAATAATACCACCGAGACTGTAACCAACGAGACTAACAGGAAGGTGACTATCGGTTATTTTATGACAAATATTAATAACCTCTTCAACATCGGTAACTCTCGAGCCACACCCTTCATCTTCAGGGCCACCAACAACTGGTGTGTTTGACGAGCCTCTACTTATAAGGCAGCAGACTGCATAACTCTGGCCAATGGCAGTTTGAATCATATCAATAACATATCCCTCTTTAGGGCTACCATTAATACCAGCTAATACTATCACAATGCCCTTCACAATGCTGCCAGCTGGCAAACACCAGTCAAGAGCTATAGACTGAGACGGTCTGCCTTCCTCTTTTGTATACATCCATCGTCTCTTAAGTTGAGGTGTTTTATATCTTTGTAACATAAAGGGTATCGCAGTGGCTAAATGGCCGTTAATAGCGTACGGTGTAGGATTAAAAGCTCTGGCACGGGCCTCAAGAAGATCTTCAACCAGCTTGCCAAACTCAGTCCCTTCAGTGTGGCCCTCGATGCCAGGAGTGGCACGACCCTTCGGACGATATCTGTCTGATGTAACACTAAGATATGTAGCCAACAGAAGGCATGCCGCCAATCCATATATAGTAAATGGTTTCAGTAACAATGGTGCCAATCCTAGTATAGGTATGATAACCCAGCGGAATGCCTCAATAGTAAGTCTCATCAAAGACAGCAGGGTCCACCACGGCGAGGGTCTTCGTGCCATTGGTGATTGGGTCGGGACTTCCACTTGTGGTGATGGGTGTGTATTAGCACATACGGTATCCCAGAACTTATCAACTTGCATATTGGGCCTTGGTCTGTTACTGCCTCCTTCGGACCTTCGTGCTGCACCACTAGTCCTCTGAGTAACAGCAGCCATAATGGTAAGACTAATGAACGGGTGATAGGGAAATAACGCAACATCAGAAGGTGATGAGAATCACGAAGACCCATCATAATAATACTAACAATAATGAAAGAAATATTCAATACGTCTGATGCGGCAGGGTAGCATCGGCAAAGTCAATCGCAGTGTTAGATATCCAAGAAAAGCCCCCTTGCCAGGGCATGTACCCCTGTGGCCAACCAACATGCCCTCCTGTTTCGGTTATAATTGCAAAGAGGTACTCACATAAGTCGTGCGCCTCTTCGGTGGGCTTAGGGCCGGCCGAATCGACGTGAATGACAGGATCATCAGCAGCATGAACGATAAGGGTAGGCACTGTTATATCGCGACATTTGCCTTCATCATCGGCACTCATCGCTCTATAATAGTCCCAAACACTATCAAAGCCATGCGCTGGAGCAACCAAGGCAGTTTCAACTTCAAGAAGATTGGTACAACTATAATACCAATTATCATGCTGAGGCTCGTAACCAGTAAGGCTGACCATTCGCCAGAGGAGACTTCTCTTAAGCTCAAATGCTAATAAGGGATGCCATAATTCCACAGCACATCGACTATCGAATATCTCCCAAACTCGAAGGCCACCAGACACCACCACGCAGCTCGTAAGCACGCCCTTCAGCTCAGAACCACACTTAGCGACGACATTAGCTGCCACTACACCGCCGAGGCTCCACCCAGCCAAATGAACAGGAAGGCCTGGACAAGAGGTATGGAACATGTTGATAACAGATGATACATCGGACACTCTACTGGGGCAAAATGTATCTTTCGGACCGCCGGTGAAGGGTGTACCAGCAAGGCCTCTACCCAACATACAGCACGCCACATATCCACGCTCTTCACAGGCTTTATACATATCAACCACATAGGACTCAGTAGAGCCACCATTGAGCCCATGAAGCAATACCAAAACTCCTCTAGGACATACAATATCCGACGGCAAAAGAATATCTAAACCTATATGTTGACCGTCTACAGGTAACCATCGACGACGTAAACCATGTGGAGGGGCGCTGCCATGCATTAAAATGTGGGGAACTATTGTACGCAGGTGACCATTAAAAAGGTAGGGCGTCGGTCTGTACTTGTCAACCGCCCTATTAAGAGCTCTCTCGATCCTCTTGGCACTGGACAACGAGCTGTTATTGAAATTACCGTAAATACCAGGATTAATCTCTCGACCACCAACATGATATCTTGACCTCATCCACAGCATAACAGGTATAACAAAAGCTGCTAATATTAACAATAGTCTCCTTGTTTGCGCAGTAGCAGACAATAATGGTGCAGTAAGAAGTGCCCCTATAAGGATTGGTCTGAGGCCCTCGATAATGAGACCAGCAATGGCAACAACACACGGCATAACAGATGGCACCCGTGGGGGCCTTACCAAGGTTGCTTCAGTTGGTGGGTTACTAATAGTAGAGCCGCAGACTTTATCCCAGAATTGTGAAGTTGTTACTGACATTATAATAAAGACAAATCTCTACACTAGTTGTGATGATGAACTCAAAGCAGTAGTTGGGTGTTAGCAATATAGGCACATCCCTCGGGAATGGTATGAAGATAGTATTTAGTCAGTCTTCTTAGCTTCACCTTTCACGTCAGCATTTGGGGGTAATTTAATAAGGTCGATGCCGAGTGCATTACACATCTCATTCAATGTTGTCGCGGCCATCTTGCAGAAGGTCAGGAAACCGTATCTGTTATGATGATAATAATAATGATAGAAAGAAGAGATACTTACACACAGCAACATACCATTACAGGATTAACCCATGTGGTAGGAATGATCTGAGGGAAATACGGTATAATTAATTCATAATGGAGGTCGTGGTGCTACCAGCACTAATGCTGTAGTGAGCATAAGGGGCATTAGGGCCTTGCAGGCTCTGTTAACGTAGCACTCTTCAACTACATTTGATATCAGTACATGTTCAGCGATAAGAACGAAGTATATAGCAACTGAAATAAGATGCTTTGACCGGGGATTGAACCAGGGTGGATGTTATTACTAGCATGGAGAACATAACCCATAGAAGATTTGCCAGTCTTCAGGAGTCCAGCATCCATCAGGTAGGCACAGGAATACAAAAGTGCCAAAGGCATTAGGGTATATAAACGATAACCTAATAAAAACCCAAAGGTCCCTGGTTCGAATCCACCCTCCACCATCTTACCGAAGGAAGTATGAACCTTATCCTTAGAAGCAAAGAGACAGGTAAGGATATCATAGGCACAGAGCAAAGATGCCCCAATAAGAACCGCGTACACTAGTAACTAAAAGGTGGTGATATGGCAGTGTAAGGCGGATGGGAGGAGGGTTACCTCTCCTCTGGTCCAACCAGGGATGAAGAGGGTATCTTTACGGAAAAAGTCCTCTCCAAACACACCACAAATTAGATAGAAAATGCCAACGAGAGCTTGAGCTTCAGTAACACCACCAACTTGTAATTTACCGGTGTGCATGTGGTTCCAGTGGGGTAACCAGAAACATGACACCACAGCCAGAACAGCGGGAACTGCTACGGGGATGTCATTAGGGAACTCGCCTGAGGTTGATAATAATTAATTAATGTAATGAAAGTACTTACCAGGTGCACCGAGGCATCTCGCTACAGAGAGCATGAGTATGCCCATAGTACAGGCATCAACACCGTGATCGAGGATGGCACCCAACGGTGATGATACACCTAACCTACGCGCTTGTTTACCATCCATGGCATCCAGGGTCTGAAAAGGTATCATACTTCTTGAGGAGGAGGAGGTTTGTTGGTGGTTACCTGTCCAGCGAAGACGCAGAAGGCGGCTGCAAAGAAATGCCAGACATGGCGGGTTGGTGACATGACTATAAAGACGTAGATGAGGCATATGAAGAAGAATCCAGATAATGTAATAGCATTAGGAGATATGGTACGAGGGAACGCCTAAAGATGGATGATGTGACGGAAATTTGGTATGATTATTATTTACATCGGTACAAGCATTCCAGAAGGGCATGAAGAACATATCTAGAGGTGTATACTCACCAGCAGCATATCTGAAAATATACGTCAAGGTAGGCAAGTCAACCTATTTTGTATCTTTTGATTACTTATGATGCATAAGCCTATCCTCAAGCTCAGCGGGTTTGAGGTCGATGGCTCGGCTTCCGGCTAATGGTATGCAATCGAGAAACATAATGTAAGAAAAGAGGCAGGAGTTAGTAACAACAACTTCTGATTGAAAAAGTGTAAAATACATATAAACACTACAATAGACAATACCACAACGGAAAAGTTCAATTCTTAAATGTAAGCCACAAAAACCCAAACACCAGTGCCGTGATGACGATGATGAAGACAACAACGCATGTTACACAACAACACTTGAGGGACTTCATCCTCCTTGGACCTAGGATACGTCGGGTAAAGTCTCCTACACAAGAAGACATCACACAAAAAAGGGGACAGTCTCCCCCCTCGCCCACCAGGCTTGCTGATAAACGAAGCCCATTGAAGTCTCCCCGACGGTGGTAATAATATGGGATCGTTATTAGGCTCATCTTGCCCTTCACCAACTGGGCATTCCTCGGCTAATATTGATGGTATAACTCTAATCTATCACCAACACACGGATGCACTTCAGTAATCGATCAGGCATAAGCCCGCATACTTCAACCCTCATTCTTGCTGGTGTCACCGCCTTCTTCGACCTTCGACCTGAGATACCCTCATCGCTTGAGAGATCACCACAACTCATTTTTACAAGGGACGCATTTATTCTCAATTGTATCATCCTCATCCCACTTATCGAATACAACCTAAGCTCGGCATTATTCTGACACCTCTAGCTGCGGGTCGCTAGATAACCTCAGTTTCCCAAGGGCTTAGTGTCACTTCATCAGTATCAATAGCCAAACTAATAAGATGATCAAGCGGGAGCATCTTAGGATGGTAAATAGGGTCATCCTAAACAACAGGGGACAGCTCATTGCACAAGACTGTAGCGGACGATATAAAAATACCGCCGGTGGGGTTCGAACCTGCGCCCTTTACCTTGCTGATCGTATCAGCATCCATTAGGCTAAACTTGAGAGCAGCATACGCAACCGGCGCCTCTATGCCTTTGAATACCATGCGATAGTTGAAGCTGGCACTATCATGAGCAAATTTATGAACGTCAGTCCTCTTTGTCACAATACTTACTTTACCTGATAAAGCCAAATGTGCAGAAGTGACAAATCCCTTCCTTACCATCATAGGTCTTGGTGACAAAACTAGCTACGACCAATACGTCATTTCTTTGACCATAATCTTTAAATATTGATATATCCCTCACGTCCCATAAAACCAATCTGATATCGAAACACTCCATCGAAGAGGTAAGCAGTAAGTTGTTCAATTGCATCTCTTTATAATGCACTTCGGCTCTATGCATATCTATGCAAAACCTGGTTAGACACTTCCAGTCTCAATATTGATATTATGAACCTTATATAACCAGTGATTTGACCATCCCTTTTGATAGGCGCATGTTCTATAGGGCTTATGAAGGGGAGATGATTACGATGGAACAACAACCATCTGTCCTCGATATCAATCTCGGTACACCCCAGCAACTCTGATCCTAGTACATCTTCATCCATTACGTTGATTCTCAAGATACTGTGGCCTGCTTAAAAATGCCTCATCCAGGAATCGAACCTGCGACCACCTCGTCACCTGGCATTTTACACTTCAATTTGAAATGTTCATAGAAATGAGGATTGAGATTATCCTTATGAACGTTCTTGCTCATACCGCTCTCTCCGCCAACTACTTCCAATTTAATATAAGGGTCTGATTTCCCAAAGGTATCCATATTAACCTGCGATGCACATTACTAACCTCATCACACCCTCACCCTCCCCCCTTACCAACTCCTCAGCAGTTAATATATATATATCAATTATAACATCTTCAACTATCCATTCACGATCTACTGGAGTTGAATATCTCACATCATCATCGTCATGATGAGGAGGGTCATCCACCCTCTCCACTGTAAGATTGCCTTTAATCATACCCAACTTTTTATTAGATGATTCTCCAAAGGTAAAGTGTTCTTTAATATTCAAACCGTATAACACTGCATTACAACTAATAACATTCCTCTCCGCCCACATATACCTGACATCGATGGTGCTGTTATTATACTCACACTGGGTCATCACCAATTGCGTGCGCTGTCCCTATCCAAAGGCCCTGTCTTCCTCAATCTCAATATGAACTCCCCCTCGTTAACATATGACTATTACAACACCAATTATTACAACCTCGACCATCCGACTACCGATGAATGATCACACACAATCCTGTCCCCTTCATCGTTGCGCATGCGTGCAGCCAGATCCCCATACCTAGCTTATGTTTGATTATT
The DNA here is from genome assembly GCA_013115145.1 of Perkinsus chesapeaki. Taxonomy (NCBI): domain Eukaryota; phylum Perkinsozoa; order Perkinsida; family Perkinsidae; genus Perkinsus; species Perkinsus chesapeaki. The sequence continues at coordinate 6,536 of JAAPAO010000232.1, read as the reverse complement.
ATCACAAGGAACAAAAGGCTCCAAGTGATGACCTTTGATGGAGTGTCTTGGCCACAATAAAGCCACTTTCAAAGGGGTAACGCATGTCGAAGCTTGGGGTGGTAACAGCGAACTTTCTACCACTACTACTATCTTTCATTACAAAAAGTATCTGAGCTCTAAGCGTGCAAGATTCCAAATAGGTCGAGATCCTCACCTCCCCAGGTTTACTAAACACTGCTGTACCACAGGGAGGGGCACAAATGACCGAATAGACTTCTCCTTCCTTGATCACGGACCTTCTCATCTACAAACATACAACTTACCAGTATCACCATCATCAATAATAAGAATAACACCTTAATGCACAAGATGTTATTAGTGTTCTCTATCCTAAACCTTGCCAATATCAGACTATCACCAACCGCTGGATCACATACATGCCCAACTGAGCGCATAAATGTATGTAGATTCTTCCAGTCACCATCAACCTGATCAAACCAATGCAAAGCTGCAGCTGCAGTAGCTGCCTCGGGAGGTAACCTGATGAGGTAAAGCATGCTGCTTGGATACCATCCTCCACCCCTTCTTAGCCGCCTCTTCCCTTAATTCTCGACATGACTTAATACCATCCATATCCAAGCCAAGCCCACGCTCACACCAACCCAACGGTTCTTTGTTGTCCCTATTAACTGTTAATGTTGGATAAGCGTCTGTAGGATACAAAGATACGCTCATCACACTGTGTAGATTTTCATCAGTATCCAAAACCGCTGCCAAAGTCCTTCTCAACCTGCCACTCCCTTCCTTATAATATTCAACACTAGCAAGATCATCTTTTCCCGACAGTTGCCTGCCAACCTGGATATCATCATTGATGGTTACATTACCACTGTGAGGGGAGAACACATCAACATAACAGCAATACATCTCCGGATTCAGCACAGCCCCTTCGAAGCAGGAGGAGGACGAGGTCTCCAAGGATGCCGGTGGCTTCGTAGTAGTGCCAAGCATATAATCACACAGTGGCAAAGATACTCTACCGCACTCCTTAGTTCCACCATTATTGGTAAGAACAAGCTGTATATCAGGCAACAGTATTCCATCTATACATTTCAATATTGGTACTGTCAACCTGATCAACAAAGCGACATCCATTTCCCCTAGCTACCACTTTAACCTACAATGGTGGTCTAATCCTCATACCGACAAGCTCGCCATCAGATTGTGTAAAGTTAGGATTGGGCATGGGAGAGTCATCGACATCGATCCGGGCACGGTGTGACCAATAACCCTGTACTGTTAAATCACACTCCTTAATGGTATCATTTACTCCACGGATACCCAGTAGGTCGATAACAACATCAAAGCTAGCTTGATCTTCAGATGTGATCGGAAGAATCTTTCCAAAATCTTCACAGTACGCACCTTCCAAAGAATGATATCTTGCCGAAACCAAAAGCTTGGCTCTTTTCTTCCATCGCTGCCCCTCAAGACCATCTTTGAAAGACGTGCTCTCTCCAGACGAATCAACAGCATACCATCTAGGACTAGTCTCCAGCTGGACCTCCTTGGTATCTTGCATGGTCAACCTCAAGATACTCCTCCCTATCATTATTTTCCTTCGTCCACCCTCTAAATCAATAATATCAATAACAACTGGTGGTGCTGGTATCCCTTCTCCAAGATGGACCAACACACTGACCTTCTGTAAATATAAAGGATTACTGGTTTGCGGTACAGAATCCTCCTCCGCAACCACGGTCTTATCCCCAGCCCTCAGCCTCCACAAAGGCACACAATCACAGTCATCATCACCAGTAGGAAAGGCCTTACCTTGAAGTATCTCAACAGTCAACACATACTCCTTCCTTCGCCCTTCACTCCACGCTACGAAGTTGTAGTTAGTCCGTAATGATGATGTACGATAGCAACATAAACCTCTATCAGATACACTAATAGAGCTTTCCTCGACACAAATGCCATAGTTATTAACATCCTCTATATCAGCAGCAACCAACATGAATCCCGCAAAGTCACTTGGGAATCTTCCACCTCGAGACTGGCCAGCAACACTCTGATCAACCCTTAATCGTTCCCACTTCAACAGACCATCAAGCCTAACTCTACAAAACTCAGTGGGATGTCCTGTATCACCATGAGGACGGGTATACACATAAAGATGAGTCACGGATGGAAGTATCGGTATGACCCTTTCAATCTCAACAAAGCCTTCCTTAATACCACCATCATCAATACTTATATTACCACACGACCATACTGAGCCCTGTCCTCGGCTTCGCTTCGCTTTGTATTCTCTCACAATGTCCTTGACACTTCTCTCAGTACCATTCCCAGGCAATAACCTCATAACACCAGTGGAGTCCACAAATGCTGGCACCACCATCACATCCATACCGCTCCCTCCCCAAACACCCGACAATTTGATAATAACATCTATTATCACATTATGATATTTTAAAGGTAGATAAATACCACCGCAAATTTGAACCTACAAAACAAAATCCCGCCGCACCCCCGACACAAGCAGCAAGTCATCTCACTTTTCACACGACAAACGGTAGTACTTTCTGAGCCCCGTTAAATCCTTATCGTACCTTCAATCTTTTAATATTATCCTCCTTTCTTCCCAACGGTGGCCATAGCCTATCTGGTACTGTTGCTTGCTTTGATAAGTAAATGCACACCGATCCCCTATATGTCGACGGCTTAGGTGTCCCTGTCATCACCATTGCCCTGCTGACATCCTCACGAGGAGCACTAGGTAGTACTCCTCCATGTAGATGGTACCATACAGCTTGTCTAGTACGAACATTTAATACTACTATTCGACCAATAATAAAGTCTCTACCGCTCCTTATCTCCATCACCAATCGCTTACCCTTTACAACTACCCTCACAGGATCCCATTGCATCAAACCATTCCGTCCATTACCAAAAATCGTGCTACTTTCCACTGACCTTCCATGAGCTACTTTAATAACAATATAATACCCTTTACTCCGCACTGGTAAATTTTCTGCGCACGCGTGCAGATATAACTCTCTCTCCTCCTCTCCACCATCTCCTATCAACCCTTCATCTCTCCTCGGCACCCCCTTGCCCTGTCTATGCCATACCGCTCCTTCCTCACAAATATCAATATCCACCAGAACTTTCCCTGTATCATGCATCATACCCCAACACAGATACCTAAGCCCAAGCCCGCTTCTGGCGACAACATCACAGATGACCTGCCTGGCGTCGTAAGCTCTAATGGCCCCTAATAAGGCATCCAAAGACTGCCTCCATGACCCCGCCAGCGATGGCTTCTCTTTAATAATAACATAACACTTGATACAGAGCTCATACTCACCTAGCTGGGCCTAAAGAGCGCTTCAAGATCAAGGATCCTGCAGGATAGAGGTGGCAATCTCACAAAGATTCCTTTGGGAATCCAACATGTCCGAGTGGTTCACTAAATTCAGAAGCTCCCTTCCTCAAAGATGGCCCTACCTCAGTTGACTTCTTTATATCAACATCATCAACCCGCCAGTCCATCTCCCCTGTCTCTAAGGGAACTGTACCGCTCAATTGCTTAGTAATGACTTTTATGCTAGATTCAGATTTCCTCGTCACCAAAGCCACACAATATGCTTCCTTTGTCTCTCCTTCCAGCTTCAAGTCAACCCCCTTCACTTTAATACCTGATACCCTTCCTTCTCCCTCCAATACCATCACCTACTCAGTATCCAATCTTTCATGTCCAAAGCGTCCTCTCCAGTAGCCAGAGCCACCAAATCAGCTTGGTTAGGAGCTCCCAAATCATCACATACGTCCCACACAACAGTGATGGTACCTATACTACTGAAATCTCAACTGCCGTCTCCCATAGATACACTCATAAAGGCCTAACCTCCATCAATCAGTGAAGTTATACCATTCCAAGCAGCTTGCTCAACCCAGCTCATATAACAAGCTTCCGGAATCATAACCTCTAACCAATTTCATGTCGAACCCCCATAATCTTACTCAATGGTGCTTTACTGCCAAACCATGGTTTAGGTACACCTTCAAGTCTACCCTCGGCTCTATTAGGACCCTTCACAAATGGTTCTACATCCATTATATAATAACCTGAATCCTGCTATCCCGTTCAATATAAACAATTTACCAACCTAGTAAGTCATCACCACCAAATCGATCATGGTCGTACAAAGTTAACCTCAATGGTATCTTTTCATCTCTTGGCGTAAAGTTAACCTCCCAAGTATCTTCAAATACCTAACCTAGATTCCCCCCTCTTCATTAATCGCCTTCTACCGGTTCCAAAGTCTGATGCTCAATTGGCGTCCTATGTACTTTGCCATCGAACTCTACTTTAACATACCTACTACGTCCCACTAAATCCATGCCTTAATAGCATCACTACGGATCAGATGACGTCCCATCTGCTGCTGCTAGGTTAGATGCTTTATAAATCAACAATCTCAGGCACATGGAAGGCTTACTCGACCGCCGTGTGGTCTCTACGGTCTAATAATAAATACTCCTTATCAAAGTAAGATATATCACTTCCAAGATGACTTCATCATCTGCATTACTCCCTCCCATCCCACCAGTGCTGCATAATGCTGCACCATCACTACTACTAGATATCTAACTTCTAGTGTATCCATTACAATACTACCTCCTCCTCATTGCCGTCGCTCCCAGTAAACTAGCTGCCCTCAACGGATCCATAAAACAAAGCCAAAGACCCAGCCAATAGTACCATCAACAACAACTCAATAGTTCGAATGTCAACGTGGCTTATTATAGCTATCAACAGCCCAGAGGTAAGCAGTGCACTGGCCGAAACCCATATTATCAAACCGCACTCGAGCCACTTCTCGGAATCCAGAAACTCTGTAACGTAAATGAGGGAGTATCTGCATCCGACATAACCGAGCAAGAATCCTTCACAGTGCGCTCTCAGTAGGTTATAAAGATATTTCAGGAATTACGACTGCACAAAGTGAGTAAAAGTATGATCGATAGTAAACTCCATCACTTGCTTTTCTGGGCAAATCTGTACAGTGCGAATTGGAGAAAGATATAAGATTGGGAATGCCAGACGCAACGACTTACTTCCTTCTCAATATGACTTGTCCGTATCGTTACCACAACGCATAAGGAGTTGTCATTCTTTAATAGGGATAACCAACTACGTGACCATCTAGGATACAACTTGCGAACCTACCCAACCTATTATGTATCTTGCAAGATCGGAGCTAAGATACTACCATTGAGTGCGTGAGATGTCTATGTCCCCATGGTGGATCTACTAGTACTAAATCAGCCTTAATAGGTAGATCGCCACCAGACAGGCCATCAGCTCCTTTCGGCCCCACAGCTTCAGCACAGTCTCTAACCTATATAATAATACTACTACTAACCAGTATAAGCTACCTGAAAGGCAATATCCCAGCCAAGCCTCGTGGCATTGGATCTCGCTATGGCAATGGCCTCCTCATCTTGGTCGTAGCCATAGAGCTTGATAGATTTGTTAGACGACCGCACTGCCAATATGAAGTACCTTTGAAAAGGTAATGTAATAAAGAGTAACAATATTACATGGCAAATAGATAAGATCCAACGCCACACATAGGGTCAACTACTATCATATCCTCTTCAACAACTTTATGGTTCATCAACGCTAAATGGGCTATACAGAATGACACGGCATCCGGGGCGCGGCTGTTCCTGTTGCCCTTATTGATCGACATAGCTGACAGAAAGGAGGCGTGAGCCACTATACAGTTGAGCTGGATAGATCAATCTATTCCATATGTATAGGCGATAATCCTGGTCCCAAGAAATCTTACCCTTGCCAGCGTCGATCCTTTCCCATGCCTCTTTAGGCCTCCAACCAACAACAATCGTATTGTCATATAACCACACTACCACTTCAACCTCTACATTATCAGACAGGTCGACCGGCTTGTCACTATCAATACAGTCAGCTGTAACCTTTTCAAGATCCATAGTATTGAAATTATGCTCCATACCATCTTTTGCATATCTATACCCGCGAACTCGCCAAGACTTGTATTTTTGAAGCAAATCATCGCGGAAAGCCTCCTTTACTTTCAGTCTCATCAAAGCGTGCTTAACCTCCTCTATAGAACCATCTTTAATATGGTCAATGCCAATATAAATAAATATATTATAAAAGCACCCGACAGGCTGGCAACCTTCCGCGTATCCAAATGTTAAAGCGTCAAGCTCAAGATACTCCTCCTTTACCGTAGCTTTACAACAATCACTGACCTCGTACACGGCAACATCCCTCATCCCGTGGGGATACACCCCAAACATAAGCCTGTCACCACATAACCTTGGCCTCTTCATGTCCACACGTCACCAATACGACGACGGTACACACCGTTGAGGAATTGCAAGATTGCAAGAGTTAGCGTACCCGCTACTACTAGTAGTAAAGTTGTGGCGACGAACCAAGGTGTCCGTCGGAAAGAGCTGGTGGCGGATCCATAATGAACACAATGCAGATGACG
>JAAPAO010000231.1:0-49369 GCA_013115145.1 Perkinsus chesapeaki | reverse complement strand
AGACTGGAGCTAGGGGCAGCACATAGGAGACTACTGGAAGGGATTAAGCTGGAGTCTAACGATCGCAGGAGACTAATTGAAGCCATTAGCGGTCACTCGTGTCTGCGGGATCACTGGGTTAAGATCGATAGAAACTCCCCTAAGGGTTGCAGGGGGTGCGGACACCCAGTGGAAGATGGAAGGCATATCATCTTTGACTGCCCAAAATGGAGAGTAACACGGGATATATGTCGCAGGAAGATGGGCACGGCTGCCTTCCCTAAGGGGCTGTACGAGTTTTTGCGAAGCAAGAGGCGTTTGAGAGGGCTGGTATGGCTGCTGGCGCGGATTTGGCCAGACAGGGCAGCCTAATACCTTGTTGTTAATGGTGTTAATGGTTTACCATGTCGGTGTTAGAGAAAAAAAAAAGAAAAAAAAAGAAAAAAAAAAGAAAAGAAAAAAAAAAGAAAAAAATATATATGTATATAAATGTATCATTACTTGATTGTTTACTATTCTGTACCATTACTAGCACTAGGGAGGAGGCCGAGCGGAAGATGACGAGGTGGAGGTAGAATCCTGAGCCAGGCAGGATGCAGCGGACCAACATATCTACGGAGCTAGCTCCGTGTGGCGCTAAGGCCGAATACTGCCACTATGGCGGTCGGCAAGGCCGCCCAAACAAACAAACAAACAAACAAAGTTCTTGGTCATTCGCCTCTACTTAATAATATCAATAACTTGACAACGAATAATAAGTTATGACATTCAAGAACAGTGGTTTGTGTGATAAGTCATCACTTAGTTCTTGACAATAACGAACCCTGCTCACCTGGATAGCTGAGAAGGTGTTATATGTTGCCTGAAATCTCTTAGTAGCGGGGCTGACAGTTACCAACATAAGAACCATAGGTGGTGCCTGGCAGCACCACTAGCCCTTAAAACAACTCCGAGAGATGCGGCAGCTTACAGGTAGGGGAATGCTAGGCTCCATTGAGTTTTGGAAAAGCCGGGTGAGTTTAGAGTTTCGATACGGAACATTCTGAAAACAGAAACTTCACTCGACCGTCCCCCGGATGAGTAACCCAATATTCTAAGCTGATGCGACCTGGGGTAGAAGTTTCGAAAAACCTGACGCCCGCTGTTGAAACCTTGGGTGGTCCCAGGGCAAGTTAGAAGAGACTTACCCTATTTTTCTTCAGGGCCCACAGCATTCGCGCCAGAGCAAAATGGCTCGCGTTGATAGCTGTTGATTCTCTCAGAGCTCCACCGATGTTACCAGTCTAACGAGTACGACAGGTAAGAATTTGATGAGACCACGAATCCCACCACACGATTGTCCTCGAGTCCAGCCAAGTCAACCAGCATGATCCTTCCCATTGGTACGACTCTCTTTTGCTCGTGGAAAGACAATCCCGACCTGCATTTTCAAAAAATTCCTCAACAAGATCATGTACGGAATTTGGTTCCTCAGCTTTCGGAATGATAGGTTAATAGCCTACACTATTACAGAGGATCAACCAAATGCGCCCCTTACCTGCGGCCTCTCCCAGATGGTGCCGCAGGAGGACCTGTTGGCTGGTTTCGCTGTCTCTTTTGGACCTGTACAATTCAAGTAGTCAGATGAGTCAGATTAGTTTGAGCGTAGTTTGCCTGAATCTGCAATGTACAATGGCTTCGAGAACTCTGCTGGTTGATAGCAGTACTGCCGACAGCTCGTAAGCTGATGGCACCTTCGTAGGCTTGCAGGAGCTCAGTGGAACTTGTGACTTCCCGCTCGACAAGACCCATGATGGTAACCTGTCACCGAGAAGGAGATTCAGCATGGCCATCGCTGGGCATGATCGACGATTCCGGAAAGGAGGATCCAATCAGTCAAAATGCTGTTGTATTCACAAAATACATACTGTTACATAATTAATACATATCAATCCAGGTTACCTGGCCAAGGCTGTCCTCCAGCATCTTCAAATCCCTGAAGCCCCCGTCTCTGTCGAGTAGTGCAGGCTGGCTAGTGCTGCCCACACCTCTTCGACCTACTGGCCCATGATGTTGGTCGGTGCCTAGAAGGACGAGGTTAACCGTCTGCTACAACATCTGCCATCTGTCGCTGCTGCTCAGCGTAGCTTGATACGAAAGCAGCAAGGAGCAGGGCGTGGTACTTTGAGCTAAGAGGTCTCGAACTTTTTCTTGATAAATCTCGAACACAGACATTGTTACCATCATGTCACCTGAGTTGAGTGTCTGACAATTTCTTCAGTAGGCAGCTTACTTGTGAGACGTTTAAAAATCCGTTCTACGCACATAGGGATGAGTCCAGATTCGTTCCCATCCACCACAGGCTCACTTGGTTGGCCTTCAATACCCTAGATAGACAAAAATTCGGAGCAAGTCAGTGCTAGTGTTCGGTTTCGTGCTTCAAGAATACGCTTGAAGATCACCCGGTGAATTTGTGAGCAAAAGCGGAGGAATTTCGCTACTTTCGTTGAGTCGCAGTGCGACTGTCGAACCACTCAGCAGTCTTGGCTCAACACGAGAAGTATGACAGGGAGACGGGAAGGCTTACTGGCCAACAAAGTATGTTCATGACTGATGTTCAGCAACTATTATTGCGTCTATTATTACAGTAGACCTCGCGATACGACGCACTGCGATATACAGACTGTGCCAGTCAGACACCATTGGCATCACGCAGCCCACTTTTCTGCTACTAGACAGGCTGCTCCAATGGCTTTGAGGTTGTGCTCTCAAAATGTGTATAAGCTGTGCCATAGATTCAGTCGGGGTGCTCTTCTTCACATTCCCATCCTGCTCTTAAGTGAGCTTGTTACTAAGGTGTCCGGCTAACTTTTTGTAGAGCACGTGATGAACTAGTGATATGCCAGTTCGAACCGTAGCATGAAATGGAAGCAGTCCAACTCGACTTTCGAGGACAAATTCTCAAGATCGTGCTTTCCCCTCCTCTCGCAGTGGCAGTGAGTGAGCTCTTATCAAAATGTCGACATTGTAGATTACAAAGGGTCGATACTTTAGTCTAATTCTTCAAGCCGTTGGAAGTGTCAAATAACGTCATTAATTTCCATCTCCATGCCCTTCTTCATTCACTCACATTAATTAGGGATGCATTAGTTTAATGTCCCCGAGACTTTTAAAGACTAGACTCTAAACACTAGAGTAGAGCTCCCTAGTGAAGGGTAGTTCTGACGATATATTTCAAGTATGGTATTTGATGTGTCTTCCCGCTATGAGTTCCGGTCGCAGACTGTCGCATACTAGCGTCTGGTTGGGAGATCATGGTGACTGGACAAGCATAAAATGAAATGGATCAGGGCTTGTGGATCACATGCCCATGTCTCATTTCAACAGGTTAGTTCAGCTTGCTTCGCGACTGTGAGCAGACATCATCGATATACCCATCAGTTGTCGGAGGTTGGCATAGTATCTCCCAGAAAACGAGCTGAAACGCATTAGGGTTGGGGCACTATAGCCCGTGAGCATGTAGAACTTAATCCCCTAAGATGGGGACGGCACGTGTTGTCCGAAAACCTCACTAGGGTGACACCAGTATACCTGCATAGTGAAAGTCTTCCCACTACCACTGGCTCCATGAGCAAACACCGTGCAAGGCACGTGCGAGAGGACCTAGAATGATGAAGCATGTATATCCAAGAGAATCTGGAATCTCACCGCAGCATCAATCCCTCGTGCTACATGCGTCTTGAATATCGTTGATGTCGTGACAGAAGAGTCTGGACAACATCACAAACACACTCAGTGACAGCGCATCGTAGTCCACTTGAAACTCACCAAAGACGTGATCGAACTGGAACTCTTTTGGAAGTTCTCGGTGCCGCGGGTCTTCCAATACCTGCAGTCATACAAGAGAAGTATTCCCGATAATTTACGATAACATACAATCCTCTTCTTGTCAGCAGAGGTGATAACGCACTGTGATGTCCCTTCTGCCCCACATCCAAACAACGGCCGTACGCGCGCGCAAACCTGAATGAAACTCTCTAAGCCGGTGAGGCCCCCTGTATCGAATAGCTATATAGATTGCCTCCATAACTCGTAGAAGGCAGACTTATCTCACCATAACGTTAGCCTTCAAACCACTAATTGAACTGTTCGCATCCCTCGGAGACCCAGCTATCGGCCCCACTCCAGGACCATGGCCTATTGAAGTTGACATGACTGAACAGATTTGCTGCCACGACACCAAAGTAGAAGGCGGTAGATTCCCCCGTTGGTTCCCAAGTCGCTGGGTGTTCAACCGAACAAAAGCCGCTGCTACTGTGAGAAGAGGCAATTTTGACATGAGGGAATTAGTGGCTGCATTGGAGATTTGACTTGATGATGAATCACAATTAGGACCTAACGGAAACTGATCCCCGCTGTGTCCGCCCCCAGCGCTGACTTGAATATCCTCTGTGCTAATTGATAAGTAGTTCGACATATCGGGCACTGTTTGTCGGTATCGTCGAGCCTTAACACACATGCGCTGCACACGACAAAGTGGCCACATGGGACCAGAACCTAACAAACTGGTGGGAACTTAGCACTGTAGCTCATATTACAACCAATTCGTTGGGCCCGAGAAAGTATATGGAGGTACGCAACTGTGATATCGTATAAGGGTACATCATCGAATACATGAAAACTTCTTTAGATTTTCCGATATACAGTATTCCAAATAAAGCTCATTTTTGGAAAACCCATGCCGTGGTCATCGCGAAAACTTGTCTGGCAAGTCTGGTAATTAGGGACCCACATAAGACGGTAGAGTCCGAAATGTCCCGGTTAGAACTCGCTAAGGCAAGCTTGGAACGAAACGGTCGAAAACCTTAACCACGAAACGGTTACTTACTGTATCTATCGCTCTTTCATAGCAAACTTTACAGGCATCTTCATCCTTCACTTGACAATTGCCCTGGTGGCCATTCTCAACGGCGGACGCGCTACTTGATTCACCGGCGCCATGGAGTGATGGCGACCGATGATGCTCGTGACCCAACTCCGACAAAAATCCACTCTGAACGAAGCGAAGCGATTTGTGTTCTATTCTTAAGTACACAGAGGACCGCGGATCATCGGGGATATACGGGAGACATCTCATCGGGAGAGTATCACAACGACGATCTTCGAAGGTCCAGCTGGTGTATCCACTGGATTTGTATGGGTTATGCAGCAAAAATTATGGAATGCTCAGAGATGTTTTGGTGCAGATTGAAACGAAGGGTTACTGTATTACACAAGTTGTTACCAAAAGTAGCATTGACTTTTGAAGTTTACTTTCCCTCTAAGAACAGATTTTCAATCATATCTCGACATTACTAACAATTCAGAGACTAACATTCATTTACGAACCGAGGCGGAAAACATTTCTGTGAGGCTAGTCTGAGTGGCTGAAGTCAAGTAGGCTTTTCCGGTTGAAATGTGTTCCAAGCAGGAACATAAATTTAGTATTCCTGCTGGCGATACCAGAAGATGTTACTATGAACAACTTACGGTAACTCCGAAGTGACTTCCTCTTGACGGGGCACTAGGCACGGGAATCTGACCAAAAGACCAGTTATAAAATCACATTTCTCGCTCCAGCCGCACACTAAAAGGCCCCTCCAAAAATCGACCAATTTGAGAATTTGCTCCCGATCAAAAGCGTGGTTTCGACGGTGAAAAGTTGTCATATAATTAAATTAGCTGAACAACTAAAAGGGTAGTGTATTCAGCACGATATCGCTCACCGATTGTTGTTGATGTGCTTCCCGCTGCGATGACAACATTCTGAGCCGCGCATGAAATATCTCCCCCGGCGTCAACGCCCGCGGAGCCCCTCCATATCCATCGTCCTCTTCATACTGAAGCCAAATACCTCAACTTCTTCAACAGCTACTTACTATTCTCCCTTCTTCTTCGGCTTCCGTCTCAGCCGATCTCCCCGTCGGTTGATACTCTCCAGTCCTCGGACCGCCATCTCGGCCACTTCTAGTCGGAATCGGTGCCCTCCTACTTCCCCGACGAGGACTGTGCCGAGTCCTCCGGGGCAGGCTCCGGGGTAGGTCTTGATGAGTAGGCACTAACACCTGCATCATCGACATAAGTCACAAATCTTGCAAATCTTGAGAAATCACCACAGAACTAGCGCCACTAGCATCGCCATCTGAGCGGTCATCTATGCCTGCTGGAACGTCCGACCATGCAAGGCGGTCGAACAGTACGAACGCGACTTCTCCTGCCTGAACGAGGGGATGCTCACTTTTCGGCGTGCGGCATCTCGTGCACGTGAAATACAATAGCCAAAATGAGAGTCAGGAAGACAGATAAAGTGAATATTAGAAACCGCGAGATTACCACGGTTAGAAATGAATAATTGATAATACATCTGAATGCTGAGGAGACTACTAGCTGACGGCAGAGTCACCGTCTTAGTAAGTAGTAGCGAAAATATAGACATCTTTCTATCCTACACGCGTTGACGTCTGCATATAGGCGGGCAAAAGACTTGAAGTGATCTAAACCAAGACTAGCGGAACTGAGATGAGCTCCTCTTGATCACTCTCGGGACGCTCAGCACTGTAATCCATAACACATTGTAGATGCCAGAGAAGGCAAATCTTTGTCGACCAAAAAGTCACAGAGTAACCATAGATGTTTGTATTTGAAGGCCCTCCTTTTCCTAGTCACACACAGCGAGGCTTCCGCTAAATCGTCGCATTGTGGAGAAGACACTATCATCGCCAGATGTACCTCAAATATAGCCTTACCTTGATAACATCACCAACATATACTGTATAGGGTATAAACTGCCCATCACTCGGCCAGGGCCTCACTCTGTGCCATGTCCCTACTGATAACTCTACATAACTCAACCTCTAAGGTACTTACTATTAGTGCTTGAGAAGTCCCTGATCCGTATGAGCCCCTCATCAGATGGGTACCATACAATTTCACCTGATTCACAATACAAGATATGTAGTTTTCCGGCAGAATCGCCTCAGTGTTAAAATATACGCCCGCGCCAGTCGCCGACGAAGAGAGGTCATTGAGGGATTCTGCGCAACCCAGCAGCCTAGTCAGCTTTCAACCTGTCACTACTAGACAGTACAGGTTCTATGGCAATTTGATGAGCAATTTCCGAGGCACCCAGCAGCAGATACCCCAGCAAGGAATAAATCATCAGATGCCTTCCAGCTGTCACGGCTTCACTAAACCAGAAACTTTTCTTGCACTAAATAATAAAGTTTCCTCTACCCAGCACTAACACTAGAATTTCTAGTGTTAGGCGCACTGGGCGCCTTAGCAGGCCATTCATTTCTAGTCTAGAAATGAATGCCCAATAACTAAGACATCGCAGTGGTCACATTGTGAAATACAACAGCAGCAGCAAGTCCCGAATTCCTCCGCTTACAGTGCACACTGCTAACTTGCGGATCCATGAGCACCACCGAACACCGTTCAGGATCTCTACCAACTATCAGTGACACACTGTCCTCGTCTTGGTCGCAATGATATGGTCCAAATACTGAATGACAAATACTAATGGAACCCGTAAGCCGTAGGGAGCCTGAGGATGCCTTTAAGGTGTCTCTTGGGGAAGACAGCAGGTCATCCAAAGATCTTAACCAAGCATATCACCACTCAATCCTACCGCGGGCCGTTGGCCGACCGGAAATTAGCTTTGGGAGACTCCATTGCCACTAACTATCAGATACTTATTAATAATGGAGATAATAAGGCAATCGATAGGAGATATTATATTTCATATAGAGCTAGTATAAACTCCCCACAACTGCTAGCTTTTAGTAGGGCCAGCACACTAGCCAAACCAACCTCGCCCAGTATCTTCTCCGAATCCAACTTCGACTTCAACGTATATCTCCACATCACCCTCCTCACTTTCCCTTGTCGAAATGTGGACGTCCGTTCCTGAACGTAAAACGTGAATAGCACTAAACCGTATCGCCACGACTGCCCCCAAGTGTACCGCCGTGCAACATCCTTCCTCAGTACTACTGCACCATACGAGGCTGATGATATTCAGGAAACGAGCTGCATGTTTAACTAAAGAACTGTAAGTTTAATTTCCATCATGGTCAAATGAATTTTTTGAGCTTCCCATGAGACTTTCAGGCTTTCTGTTGCCGAGATTAAAACGCACATTTGCTCTCCAACTCAGCCGAGAGTTCTTAGCGTCAAGATATGTAAGTCAATCACATACAATATAGTTGAGAGATGTAATAAACCATAATAATGACAATCATATAACGTGACAGTCACTAGGATGGTAATTACATAGTTAATCGAAATATTATAAGATAGCAACAGGCCCCGCTCAGTGCTACAAGATAAGACCGGTTTCGACAGAATCGACTAACTTTCCATTAGTAGACGGATAGACGGCGTAAAATACTCAACAACTTTAGATTAGTTAGTTCGGTGGCCAATGTGTTTCGATTCCTAAGTTACATGTAGCAATCGACTGCAACGATGCGCTTGGGTAAGATCACTCCATCCGCACTTACTCCATCCGAGCCTGAGTCGAGCCGGCAGTTCACATTGAAAGTCGTCGATGTCCTCCGCCTCAACCCTGGCGTAAGGCACCATTACGAAAGTACCAGTAGAACTATTTATGTCACGTATCTAAGCATTACACTTCCTCGGGTGATGAGCGCCTAAATTTTGCGTTGGGACGTATTGACGAGGAGATATGATATATCACAAATTAACCCGAAAAAATCGTTGGTAGAATAAACAACACACTGGGGCGCGCGGTAATGGAGCTGCGCACACTGCAGTGAAAGATTAGCAGGCAGTAGACCCCTGAAGAGTCGCTGAGCTACCGTGGCGGATTCCGAGTCAGGTCCTTCCACATGTACTTCGAAATGATGGCGGCTCATCGTAGCTGCAGCCAAGATCGCAATGCAACCAGCGTTCGACACTTACTGTCGAAGACTACCACATCGTTGCCTGTGCGACTGCGACCACACCTCAAACGACCATTGCGGAAATCAAATGTGTCACTAAGGCGAAGCTGGTCGAATGTAACTGACAGATGAATAATGATACTCTTTGGTACTTGATGATACAACACAGTGAGAGTGAAGCGGGGACATCACTAAGGTTCTTAGTCTGAGAATCCCATATAGCTTCCGTTAAAGAGGTGTAATATACGTGAATAATTCAGGTCATTTTTTCACGGCAGTCCTCTACCCAGAGAACAGCCGAGGTTTCCATAATCAATCAAACGTTATCCCCGCTCAAAAAGTCGATTAGCGATTTCCTCCGGAAAACCCAGAAGAGCATCATTCTTGCAACGTCGACTTACCCTCCCCACTGACAGCACCGTTCTCCAGCTGCCCTAGTATCAATCTACTCACACTGACATCCCCCCCGTGATGCTGGTGATCACCGGCCTGGCTACGTTCAATGGATTCAACCTAATGATGCGGGAGTCGAAGGCTATTTAATAGAACGGAAAGATGGCTATAGTCTAGATAGAATGGAAAAACTCATAGTTCAACATTTGTATCATATTTGCCGAACACTAGAGTGTTTACATTGGCAAGAGCGAAGCGGGAAAATCCCATGAAGAAATTTACAAAAATGAAACCGTTGCATCTTCCAAGGTCACCTTCTTCCTCAGCGCTTGTTCAACTTTCGCCAATGTCTCCAGACCAACCCCTCTCTCTCTGAATGGGCTCTCCGGAATGCCCGACATAATGTAAAGCAATTCCAGACCCTTCACCTGAGCGAAAAAGGCGGTGTCATCATCATTAGTGTTGGTATTAAAATGTCAATAAGAAATTCGTTATGAACGAGCAGGCATTAGAGTTACTTTTTCATAATGCTATTAGGCGGTTATATCGGCCGTTCTACACAATCGTATCAGTACAACGGTCAAGTGAAGAAGCAGCTGAGAGCTATTAACTCGGTTAGGACAAAGACTGGAAGCAGCTGGTCGGGAGGTGCTGGGGCCTTTCCCGACTGAGGTGGTGGTGCTGCAGAGAAATAAAAGGGAGCAACTCTAACGTCGTGGTGATATCAATAATATAGAGTTGATAATATTGGTTATATGACATAGAAATAAGGTACTTGCCGATGTCACCGATAAGTGGTAAGAAGATCAAACCAATTAAGATACTGAAGAAGATAGCAGCCGTGTCAAAAATCTTGCGAAGAGCTCAAGTGTGATATAGCGAAGCAGCTAGCTTGAAGGCAAGGTGGATAGTCCAAAATGATCAAGCATTCCGATATTAAGTTTAACCCGCCTCTCAAAGGCCGGCACAGTAAATCCATGTGAGCGGCGATGAACACCTCAGCAGCCCTGAGCGGTGGGCCGTATTTGTCACCGAGCCCTAAATGCTGCAGCCATTCTTGAACTTCTTCTATTCCCCAGTCACATATTCCTTTCGACGCCAGCGACCGAGGGAATGCCCGACTCTCATGGTGAGCCTGACACGGCTTCGTATGAAGGGTCACGATGGCCCCTCGAGGGTTCACTCAAAGAAAGATACAGTAAAAGATTCTGTAAGAAAACCACGTGAAACAGCAGATGCATTCCTACTACGAACCCTTTGGACCATCACCGCGAAATTAGCAATTGCTAAACCTTAGTATCACGGGAGTTGGAGCGAGAAAACTAATAACAGTATCCGATAAAGCCATTCATTGGTGTAGCGTTTACCACTTCGATTTTATGACGTTTGGACTTTCCGACTACTTCCTTGCAATGGAAATTTTAGAGGCACCAAAACGGAGTGGTGTAGCCACACCTATCAACGGAGAACTGATGAAGTAGGAATCTTTCTATTTTATTGCGTCGAGTTGTTGCGATACTTGAACTGTAAATTCACATTAGAGGAAGTTGCACTGCCCTTTACTTATATTTATTTAGGGTGAAGAATATATTATCCTTTAGATATATAGTATAGCAAATGCTGAGAATCTATCTATTATTCATGACTCGCAAACGCTGAACTGGGAACTCACGTGAGATCCTAGAAAACTGCACCTACCTCGAGAAGAGGACGTAATGCTTGCTCAAGCAGCCCTCTCATGCCACTATTAACCGTTGACAACCCAAACACATTGCCGTCGACATCAGCGGTCAATCTAACGAGCTTCGCTCCGTCTACCTGAACAGTTGTATCACCAAGCATGTGACCGAGAAATCGCTATGAAGCCAGAATGGACCGATTGTTGAAAATGCTGCTCATCGAGAAAGCCAAGGAAAACTCGAGACGGTTGCTCGAGCGATGGGTCGACCCATAATACTGAATCATTTTGGGATGCAGTCAAAACGATCGGGAATTTAGAAATTAAATTGATATAAGCTCACCTTAGCTGCCTTCAATGCTGGGCCATATTCCTGTTTTAAATTTATGAACTCGAGCCATGTCTGAACATCATCCACGGACCAAAGACCAACACATTGGGTTAATGAAGGAGGGAACATTAAAGGTAATTCTAAAGGCAATTGGGTTAATAAAGGAGGGAACATTAAAGGCAATTCTAAAGGCAATTGGGTTAATAAAGGAGGGAAAATTAAAAGCAATTCTAAAGGCAATTGGGTTAATAAAGAAGGGAACATTAAAGGCAATTCTAAAGGCAATTGGGTTAATGAAGGAGGGAACATTAAAGGCAATTCTAAAGGCAATTGGGTTAATAAAGAAGGGAACATTAAAGGCAATTCTAAAGGCAATTGGGTTAATAAAGGAGGGAAAATTAAAGGCAATTCTACAGGCAATTGGGTTAATAAAGGAGGGAACATTAAAGATAATTCTGAAAAGACAGTTTCAACTTGAAACTTGAAACTTTCAAGACGCAGCAAATTTGCCCGGGGATTTCATCACCAATACACATACTTTCAGAGATCGCCGGGGACTTAGCTGAGGCGCCATAATATGCAGTTAAGTGGAAACCTAGATCACGATAATGCCCAGGGAATCGAGATTTAAAAATAGGATCCAATTATCCTGTAGAATCCAACCTAGCGCGCCGAGTTGCGTTGCAAAGTTGTAACCGACAACGTACTCGGTAGGAGTGTTCTGCGGGTAGATCCTAGATCAATCCCGGAGACATCTTATTGATTACCGAGAAGCGTGCTGAAATAGGTCAGGAAGTTCGGAAAGAAAGGGTAAGTTATGTCTTCAATCCTATAAAAATCGTAAATATTATATTTATATGCATTTACTATCGTAAATACTAATATATCGATTAATAGAAAGTCCGACATGTGGCGCTACCAGTCAAAAGAGAAGTATCGATCCTCTACGAGCATTCGAATGGTCCTCAATCGCGAAGTCCAATCTCTACGAAACTACACCGAGGTCGCACGGACGTTGAATGATGAACCTTTTGAATTAACTTCACTCAACACTTATCCATGCTAACACAAAAATTCCAATGCCCGCCTTGAAGCGACCAGACTTCAGAACAAGAGACGTGACACGATGCCTTCGAGAGGAACCAGGAAATAATACATGGGAGCAGCCCAATGCGAGGGACTAACGGAACAACAGAGCTGAGTTCCTCGGTAAGGCCAAGAAAAAAAAGCAGGACGAGGTAGTAGACTTCAATGAACCGTGGGGGCACACTTATCTATCGGGGAGGGCATACCAGCCGGCCACAAATTGCGGTGCAACCAGGCAACTGTGAAGGCATGAAGTAATGTGACAGCCATCACTAAAGTGAACCATTGAGGACCACTCTCACCACACTTACGCACAAATACCTAAAAACAGGAACACTCTGCGGTAGAAAATCCATATCATGGACTTCATCGTGAAAATACATTCCTTGAAATCGCAAGACTTCACGAGAATTTTGCTTCTGCTCCAACAAGGCGAAATCATGCCCCTATAATAACACCAAGCCAGTCTCGCCAAAGTTACAACAACTTTGCTGCACCGCTTCACTTGCAATGATTCTATATTCCCTACCACGAAAAAACAGGAAAACTCCTATTCACCCACAAAGCTCGATCCGTGCTTTTCGCGCCCCCAAAAGATGCGTCAGTATTTTACGAATAATTGTGTGCTCGTCGGAACCAACAGCAACTGCCGCCACCAAGTTTAGCAGTGAACTCCCCACGGAGTAGCGCTATCAGATACCACCGAACACTTACCTGGGCAACACATGCTCCCAACGTCAAGGTAAGAGCGAGAAGTATTTTAGACTTGAGACACCGGCGAACTCGTATCATAATGCTCACCGCTATTGGATACGTTACACTGATATATATAATTACCATCACCATCTCAGCTGCAATCAATGCCCCAGGATGACTGATCTGAAGCCAATCCGCAAATCGATCACCAGGGCGCGCGCTTTTTACACCCACCTCACTCATTGTTGTGACCCATTGCACCGTTCTTTCCGTCGATGCCCAGAAGATGGGGATAGCCATGGCGATGCAAGTAAGGCAGGGAACGCGCAAATGGGCGTCGATCAGGGACTGGCTAACACGCTGCTGGATGAAGCTTTCAAATAAGCTAATCTGAAGGTGGATAACTACTCAGAAAACTCCCTCGCAAAAACAGCTGGTCTTCTACAATTTCACACATTACGCTCGTGAGCACGAGTTATGGAGGAAAATGTTAAGTAGCGACTGCTACTGCGGAAAAAATAAAGTTCTCGGTGGACATCACGTTCGGGAAGAATGATGTTATATAAAAGGGGTGTATTAATGACATCCCAAGAGCGCATATTGTTCCCGATTACCTCGAGCAAAGTGATCGACAAGTTGAACAAACAAAGTAAACCAAGCAAAATCGCACGCACAGTAAATCTGTAAAAGGCCGCCGCCGACCGCGCCCTTGTACATGCGCGCATACCTAATTCCCTCTGCGAGGGTAATCTAAGAAGAAGCCTTTGTAGACTCCCTGGTTTAAATATTTTGATGGATCTAGTAACGAGTTTGTATGCAATAAACCTGTTGAGAGTGGTATTATGAACAAGCCTATGACTAATGAGTGTATAAGCCAAGGCAACAACCCGAGCTACAGAGCACAACTACTTTAGTTTTCCCATTCTCATTGCCTTCATCGACAAGTATAACAACTAGTAGTGTAAATTGATATTTACCGAAAGATGGCGACTACGGCCATCTTCCGTATTTGCTTACCCGGCCATAGTCCTGACCGATATTGTCATATATCAAATCCCTATCACTTTCAAATGCACAATGCGTCTCCGCTATTTTAAAGGACCGCAGAGGTACCTGCTTCAACAGTAAGAAGGCGCGAGTTCGATCCCCGCACCCTGCATTATTACCCCAATATTTTCACTAAGTGTCTTGGACGTATAATCTGACAGCTCACAAACAGCTATCATATCGATTAGCAACCATACGAGGCCAGTTAAGAATGATACAATGTACTCGTGGGGCTGAAAGGGTAAAATATTCCCGAAAATTTCACACTTTTTCCAATCCAAAATTCGCGTGTGAACTTGGGAAAATTGTGCCGAACTTTTGCCAAAAAATCGGTGACTTTCTCAAAGCACGTTGAGGGAGTAATGCCGGAAAAATTGTAATGAAAAAAGGAAAAGTTGGGAAAAATTCTCCCAGCTGTTGCATATTACCGATTCGAGAAGGCTCCCTTTTAGAACCTTCAAGGTAATAATAAGGACGGGACCAATGAGACATAAAGCAACCCCTTGTGGCGATATTATGTGAATGTCTTTAGGCTTGTGGCGTCGAAGGAAGCACGCGAACTCATATACACACCAAAGTCGGGTAAAATAATCACAATGCAGCACCACCAAGAGAGTGGATGAATGCTCTAGATAGTCACCTAAAGAAAGAGTATTAATATACAGGGACAAGTTGGGGTATTCGAGGGGAGAGACAATCAAATAACTCTGATAGGGAACCAACTACAAGTCGAATATGGTATTATCGTTTCTTCTGATTCGCGCTTCGATATAATGAAAGCCAATGCCTGGAGACAGCCCCATGCACCGTTACTGTATTGGGAGACTCATACTACCGATCATCACACTGATGAGATTTATACATACAGTTCCCCAAAGTATAAAGCATCCCATCAAATGAATCCCACTAACCCACCTATTCTGTCAATTCCCGCTTTCATCTCCAAACATGCCGGACAGTCCGTCGGATCAGACATGATCTTGCTGCCCGATGAGAGTGTCCTTTGTCGCATTGCCGGCATAATATGAGTCTCTTCAGGATTATCCTTCTCCAATAGCTCCTTATCATATTCCATATCGTGCCGGGCACGACACTGTCTGATACATGCCTTATCAACAAATATTGTCTTCTTTCGAGTTGGTAGGATCCAATGGCCAAAGAACAGACCAAGGAAGTATCCAACGATCTGAGAGATAACATGTAAAGATATCTGATAACTGCTCGGCATGGACAGACAAGGCGTGCGCCTGTGTAGGAGCATCTAGTAGAGATTGCGTAAAAAGACCATGCTCTCATAACAATTCGATCAGGACGAGTCTTATCATCATGTGGTATAGAGCGAAGGAAAGCCCTTCTTGCTGCTGTTGAGTTTATCTATATCATTAACCATACTGTAATAAGTAAAAAGTTATGACAATATTAAAAGTAAATACTAATATCATTAAGTACGGCTAAAGTGTTTCCATCCACAGAAACATAGACGCTGCTGCCCCTCGAACCAATTTATAAAATGCGAGAAAGAATCGTCCTAGTTTTGCTGAAGAGCTCAAGACGAATAATTTCTTGCGCGCCCTGTAATATAACGACTGATACGATACACTGTATCTACTACTCCCAGAACTAGCTAGTTCATTCGAGGTTCCAACCGTATCCAAGCTCACCCCCGCATTAATGGAGCCTGGCATCATCGACATCATCCATCCATCATATTTCATAATAAACATTACCAGCTTCACTATGCCCACCAATAACGCCAAAATGGTCGATAAAACTATCATAGCTTTACGGTTAAAATGGACCAACAAAAATAGCGTCTTGGGGATCGATGACATAGTCTGAAACAGACCTTGCTCGACGAAGCTGCGCCGTACAGGGACCACCCGAAATGTTCCGAAACTGAAGCCTGGAGCCTTTGGGTGATATTACCTAGGAGAGCTATACCTATATCTACTTTCTCTTCTCTAGCTCCCCCAGGGAGCTAGGTAAGTCAAGCTGTCGAGACATTATAAGTGACCAGAGATCACGGAGCCCTCTTGATTGAAGCCTCTTCGATATTTCTCATCATATCTCCGCGATAGAATGAATTTTGGCCCTCCTTGAAACGCATGTCCACAAGACTATTTAGATGAACCCGCCCAATCGCGCACTCTCCTCTTCGCCATCGTACCCATGCGTGAGACAGGAAATAATCAAGCCCAGGATCTTCCTTGCACTCCTTCGACAACTTATACGGGTCATCATCATCTGCCCAACACCATCATCAGCATAAAGCCCACTTTGCCCCTTACTACCAGCGGCCTCCGGCGATTCACCTTTGAACAGGCCAATCGAATTTTGTAATAGCGTGCCCAACCTGACCCCCCTCAATTGTATCTACATAACGGAGAGAGTGGTATGAAAACAACCAATTAAGGGTTAGCCTGAGACGATCTGAATTTTTCCGCTTTTCCCAGCACCATTTTTGTGCAAGCTGTAGTCGCAGCTCAGATAACATAACGAAAAAAACCTTCTTGAGATTCAATCATCATTATCTTATCACATACTAGGATTTCGCAGTACCAAACTCCCCATCCAAGAGCCTCTTGGACCTGCACAAAATTCCACCCTTTCCCTTATTACCTGTTGATGCACATTTACTGCCCTATTTCTCCCTCCGGGCTCCTTGGCAATGTTTCTATCCCACTCGCACTCCTCCTCACTATCATCGGCCTTTTTCGTGATCAACTGTGGTAGCTCAGCATCAGCAGCACACCGGCAATCAGGTGCGGAGTTCGGCATGGATAAAGAGAAAATCTTAGCTTGAACCGCGATTTTACTACTCGATGGAGATATCTTTTCCTCTGCCAACATCTCCAACAACTCGATAAGAGTCTCCCGAAATTTCGGTCAACTTTTACAAGGCAGAGCAGTACAGAGCATCTTAGCTGCGACAATGCTTCGCTGAACATACTTTCAATTCTGATTTCAAGTCGATAAAATATTTTAACGATTTTTCCCCGAAAAGAAGACGAGATGGCTGTTCGGATGTTGGGAGTGTTTGTAGCAAAAGTCGGTCGGAAATTTACCCTCACTGGAAGAATCAATAAGCTACCCGCCGGAAGGTCTCATGTGATGATGATACTGTATCGCAGCGTGACCGAGAGGACTGTGCCGTGGTGATCGGAGACGCATTTTAAAGATCAACTAACGGCACCCCCTGCCACCATCCAATCCCGGTAGGAGATTTGTTAACTAGACCCTAAGGGATAAAAAGAGACCTATGCGAGCAGTTGTAGCGGAGCCGGCAGCAGAGGTAGTGTGGAGACAATAATGAGTTTGTGTGGAGAGGAAAGCTCATCAGAAGAGCCCGACAAGCGCCTTAACTTCATCACCGATCGCCATGTCTTTGTAATACGAAAATTCTGCCCTTTTCACACACAAAAAATAGCTCATCATCACCTCACCAAAAGCCTCCTTAATGACGGTGTTCCCCTCGAGATGGTCCAATGCCGTACCGAGATCTCTCGGCACAGAGTCATACACTGCCGCTCGATCCACGCAGTCCAGAGGCACTGGTTCCGGCAGCACGCTCTTGTTAGTGATCCCGGCCAACCCGCAGGAGATGATGGCGGTAAAGGCAAGATAGGGGTTGCAGAGCGCATCCATCGCTTTAACCTCGAAGTTGCTAGGCAGCCCTCCAGAGTTGCGAGTGAGCGTATCAACTCCGCAGAGCCTGATCGGGGATTCCTTGTCCTCATACGCCCAGCACTGGTAGGTCCCTGCCCAGTAACCATCGACCATCCTTCTATAAGAATTAGTACAAGGGAGCGTTACCGCGGTCAGAGCCTTCAGGTTGCCAAGAACGCCCGACATGAACTGGCTGCCTTTCACTGACAAGCCGTAGCGACCTTCCTCTGACACCAAAGCGTTCTTTTCACCTCCGACATCACAGAAGCTCCAATGAGAGTGCATTCCCGACCCTACAGCGGTCGAGCTTATCTTTGGCAACAGACAGAGCCCAAGGCCATGGACGTCGGCAAGGCGTCGAAGCGTCTGTCTGGTCGTCACCACCGAGTCCGCCATTTTAACCGGATCGTCGATGTACCTCAAAGAGACCTCAAACTGTCCCCAAGCAGCCTCGGCGTGGCACAAGTCGACTGGACGGCACGTATTGGGCTGCTCGCTTAGTCCCTTCAAGAGATCGCTGATGAAGGCTTCGGCCCGGGAAGCGGTCATAGCTGAGTCGCTGGCGAAGTTAGACGGATCTCCCAACGGTTTGAAGGGCATATCCGAGCTTGAAGCTTGCACTCCACGCTCGAACAGGATGAACTCCATCTCCACGCCACACTGGATCCGAATACCAAAGTCTTTCTCTGCTCTGAGGCACTGCTCCTTTAGAATCGAGCGAGGGCACAGACCAGGTCTGTCGGTGATAGGGTCGAACATATTACCGAAAACATAGGCGGACTTCCCAACAACAGTGAGAGTCGAGAAATCAGCCACGAGGTTCTGTGAGCCCGTCGACGACGCTCCCCCGCAAATAGCATCACCGTAGCTCGGCAGGGCATTCAAGCACGTAACGAATGGCACGCCTTTGAGGAGCGACTCTGCAGCGGTCGAGTTGTGGATAGCTATCGACTTGCTCCTGATCTGACCGCTCACATCACAAACCATGAAACGCAGGAGCTGCACGCCGCAGGCCTTCAGAGATGACAACAAGGCTTGTGCGAGTCCAAAAGGATCGCCGCAAAAATCGAGCTTGAACGGTGAGAAGTGCTCATAGTGGCAATTGACGAAAGGTAGTCTATTCCAAACCACTGGCTCTTTAGGCTTCGGCACCACCTCCTCCTGGCGGGCAGCAGAAGGAGGCGTTGGGTCGCTCACCGCCAGCTCGGTGAGGACCGCCGCGGTCGACATGATGCGAGCAAAGCCTTTCAGATTGTTCAAAGCCGAAGAGTGGTCCTCCTGGCAGAGAGCCGCACATGCATCTTCGACGACAGTCACCAGATATCCGAGATCGGCGGCATCACGGACACAGGACTCGACACACTGGTTGGTGAGCTGGCCCACCACCACCAGATGCTTTGTGCCCAGATTTCTGAGAACATAATCGATATTGGTGCTTTGGAAGACCGAACAGGATGTCTTTGGAATTAAAATGTCATTTGCTTCAGGTCGAACCCGCGTCAAAATCTCTGCGCCCTTACTGCCCTTGGGGACCAACAAGGGTCTAGAGGGCCCTCCAGAGAGCTTATAATCCAGACTAGCATCACGGCAGTCGGCGGTCAAGGCCTCAATATAGGTATAAATAACATCGGAGTGGCTCTCCATCTTACGAGTGGCGTCGAGGAGCTTGCTGATATTGCCCAACATATTATCGACTTGGTTGAAAAAATAAGGGTTGTCCGCACGAGAAGTATCCGCCCAGATGCCTTCACCAGCGACCGAGCATTGTCTTTGAACGTCGATGACAAGAAGAGCACTCTTGCCGAAGGAGCCGAGGGGAACGTCACGAGTAGGCGGATGACGGGCGGACATTTTAGGGGCAATCTTGAAGGGGGTTAGATTATTATATAGTGTTAATGCAACGATCAGGCACAGCTAACCTGTCACCACCGCCTCCACGTGACACCTACTGGCTATCACGCAAGGAAGATCTAGGGCAAATTGAAAGAGGAGATACCAGGTGGAAACAGAGTACTTATTGAGTAACTTCGTCAGAGCCCCTCGGAGTGGCCCGCTCCGGAGCAGTTCAGATCGACTTGGAAAAATTTTGTTAAAGTCTGCCAGGCGGGTCAGGTAGACGAAGGCGCAGCGAAAGCAGCCTTCATGTCGCGTCACGATCCTCAACAGCAAGAGCGACTGCCAGTAGATAACGCATATTTTATATTATGAGAATGGATGCTATATATTATTACTAACTATATCCGACAAAGGGATAAAACTATATATATGAAGCCGAAGTAATATGATCATGATAGAATATTATCAATCAAGATGTCATAGAGACATCAAATGTCAGGCCCGGAAGAAATACGTTTGGTGTTTCCTTTGGGTAGTCTAGGCAACATATTTTAATACCACAATTTCCATTCTATCTCCTCCACATTACGAACACTTTATGACCCCAAACGAACACTGAGAGGCTCGATGACTCGCATCGAAGAATAGTCCTATCAACCTGGGCTGTTGAGCCTGCAGAAACACGTCACGAGTGTTGGTTTACTTCCAAGCAAACAAGACCAGTAAAATACCATACCAAACTTCCCTCTAATCATGTCACCGATGACCCCCCCTCTAAATTCACTTCTATAAGATCATACACGCAACAACCGAATTCGTCACAGAAACAACTGATAGACTTTTGGGGACAGCTGTTTGTGCAATTGTATCTTCTCTACTGCCTGGGGTTCTCGGGCATCTCCAACTCGTCACCAAAGCGTATCATCAGATAGATCGAAAGTGCAAATCCGACGGCCCTGAAGAATAACACTACAATCGGCGGAGCGAAGCGTACAGGAATATTTAATTTGGTCACCACCAGTATCAGTAAAAAGGTACACCAAAGTTTGGCGCTTCTCTTTGGCCACATTTCCGACCGGAATTTCTATCATATCTTCGCAGTAGTAATAATAATTGGCACCCGAGGAACACATTCCCGCGGGGCTAGACAATCCCTGAAGCGATCGCTAACAGTGTTCTCATTATCTCACGTCTCTCTCATCGAGCTTATCATTGGAAAAACGGATGTTCTCACGAAAATAAAAGTCGACAACACTCAAGCTGTTCAACTCACCTCAGAGGCGCCTTGTACTTCGGGGCGATATACTCCTTCGGAGGAGGTGCCATCATACCGGGGAACATCATTTCGATTGTTGAGAGGAAAAAAGTATCGACTAAACCAAGTCAACAGTCTAACCTTCAAATTCAAACGGAGTGCCAGAATGTTTTAGCGGCAAACACGATTAGCGGTCGATATGTAAAACTCCCAGGCGGGCGGATATGTTCAACTTTCGGTTCAACTATCTTCGGTTGTTCCTAGTGTCAATCCCAGTGTGAGTGATAGAGAACGGGCTTCTACCATGTAGCAAAAGATGAAATGTATTATTTGAGAAATTATGATATCATTGTACCAACGCCAATAGAAATGCCTACAGATAGAAATGGACCAGAACTAACAGCTCAGTCCGGAAAACACTTCGCAAAAGAACACATTCAACGACTCCAGTGTCTTCCTCGGTTACAACGTCCTCACTGACTCAGCACGAGAAATCTCCCCTACCGAGCGACTGCTAACCGCTATGCAGACCGCCGCACAAGTATCTTTCCACTAGTAGAATCTTCCGGGTGCGAAACTCAACAAGCAACTTCCATGATTCAATGTTACACCACAAGAAACCATTTCACGTTCCAACGGCACCCATCTGCTGCTGTTGAGTGTAGACGTCACCACACAACGTCACAACACTTCTCGTCTCGGCCGTCAGATCCACGCCATTCACTCCGTCTACGTTATCCTCCATCTTGACCAGGATGTCATTACCGCCCTGAGTGCAGCAGTACGCGGGTTCGATCCCACCGTCCGGCATTTTTAATGCAATTTACCTGTACTATTCCACTGTCGAAAGTGACTATCTTCTCAGCCTCCTTGATACAGTTGCCTCCTAGCCACAAACTCACCTAAAAGGCCCACACTTCAATCCGTCATAACTAAATCTCCGAAGCATTATTTTCTCAAACTACTTGTGTCCAACATCACTGGTAACCTTTGAAAAGGTGTGGTGACGCGCTTCGATATACAAATAAATTACCAATTGAGCACCAACTGTAACATTTCCGACTTATCACAAGCTCTACCGGTGATAGTTATTGTACATTAAGTTTAAAGTATGTAGTAGAGAAGTTCTTCCTTCCTTTATTATTAAAATTACTTAAAGTCGATAAATGCCCTCATACATTCGCGGAACATTTTATATAATATAAATAATATTATTTAAAATGTTGCGTTGTATAATAAAACCATTTACATTCCCACTACTGTAAGGAGGAACGCGGTTAGTTACTAGTCTATCAGTCTAGATAGACACCCAATTAAAGTATGGCAATGCAACGACGGCGGAGTTGTGAGTATTGTAGATATTGTAAGTACAAGTATACTTGTATTAATTATACCAACTGATAGGAAACTGTTATCTTCATCTCCAATTAAACCATTCCCACCCTACCCTCGCTCCGCTAGCTCCCGTCGACACCGCCGTCAACAATCGATTGGCGCAAACATCAGTGAGATGATTCTCTGATAAATCCAAGGACAACGTAGGGTGCCGCAACACGTATCTGAAAAGGCCGCCAATAATTTCCTGGCGCGCGGTCATTCAGCGCCATTATTACGTCATAATGAATTCCGACAGAACATCCGTCATGTTATCTGTTAAACCGAGGTTCTTCAGGACTATCATATCCACCGTCGTGCCGAGCCGGAGCATCGTCAAGAGAATCTTGGCCACCAGTGGCATCTTACAGTTAGCCACAACCTGATCACAAACATCCAGTCATCCTTCTATTAACAAATAGTAGTAGAAAGCAGTAACTACTAGTAAGTATTTAGCAGTGAGTAATTATACTACTAAATAACTAATAATTCTAACCATCCTAAAGCTTCTAGTAATTACTAAAAGTACAGTTGAGATCGAAACGTTTTTGTACTATATAATAATTCATATTAATATAAGTACTCCATCAGATAGAAGGTTCAACTGTGGGGAACTTCGTCATCTCAAATATAGGCCCAATCACGGCTCGCCAGACAACATGTTGCTCCCACAAGTTCGTCCAGTTACTAAGGTATATTGGATGAAGCCTCCCAACAATTTTTGATCCCTAGACAGGAGACTGGCAACAAGTTCAACTCTTGCCACCCTCCTAACCAGAGCTAGTGTTGAACATTTGCCATTGGCAAATTGCCAACACTTTTACACCTACAATCTGCGACAATAGCAGTGGTATTAATCTATTACGGTACCACAAGTTGTTCACAAATACGATTTTACGAAGTACGTCTATCAGCAACTGGAAGTATTGTAAAGGTGTAGCTTACAATAGACCTCTAAATGTTGCCTATTCTAAGAGCACATGCCAATAACATATATCATGATTCCAACCTCTTCAAATGCATCGCTCCGCCTTCCTTACCAGTTTCTTTATTCTCTGTCCACCAGGCATGAGCTTAGTGCCCACCCCGACCCCCAAGCCCATCGAACCAACCGACTTCGACAACTCCTCCCTGTCGACATCACCATCAATGGTAATACAAGCATCATAGGGAACCTGTCGCACCACTGTCGAATAATTTCGTGGCGCGTGACTACGTCATTCAGCTGGTCGTTCAAAAACTGCACCAGACTTCCAGGTTGTTTAGAATCTGCCGATGCCTCCTCCGATCTGAAAGACTCAGGCACCACGGGGCCAATAACCTATTAAAAATACCCCAACCGAGGATCGAGCCCACGACCTACCTGCCATCCCTTTTGCTGCAGCGC
Source organism: Perkinsus chesapeaki (assembly GCA_013115145.1). Classification (NCBI taxonomy): domain Eukaryota; phylum Perkinsozoa; order Perkinsida; family Perkinsidae; genus Perkinsus; species Perkinsus chesapeaki. The sequence continues at coordinate 25,717 of JAAPAO010000231.1, read as the reverse complement.
CTTCACTCTCAATAGCGTCCACCCTGTCCGTTGATAACGCTTACTGTGGACGTTGAACAACGCTTGAGGCTCAATGACAATCGCCGTCTAATAATAATCTTAATTTACCGGCGCTTCGACAACTTACCATGTATTGGGGTAAGGCAATATCTGCCTTCACCACACCATCTACTACATAATCATACGTAATGGACTCGGAAGAATATCTAATAAAAATGCCCCAACGGGGATTAGAACCAGCGACCTTCCCATTAAAAGCAGCCGTCAACCCACCGCGCAAAAGCATCCAGCAGAGGGAAGCTTTCATTTGAATAATTGCGTCTGTGTACTACTTTAGAGTAAATAAAGACCTGCTGTGTCATAAGGCATTTTACAGAGGAAGATATTGACGTAGTGATGAAGTATTAACACCTGTATTTCCGCAGCGCTTTGCCAATATCGAAGACAGCCGACAGGAGTTATTCTATCAATCCAACTCACCCCAGCAGCGCCATGACATCCCTGACTCTCTGCACTCCAGGAGCCACACCCTTCTCCTTTCCCATCTCCTCCTCCATACTCTTTTTAAGTGAATTCAATGCCACCGTGTCACTTGGTAACAAACATAACCAAACCAACAGCCTCTTCCAGGCCGGGGCATCCTCCTCATTCAAGTCTAATATACGCTGACGATGCTGTCTTAGCAACATTGTTGCCTCCGGACTTCCTGTGCCATGCTCGGCAGCTGAAAATGACCAATTCAAAGCCTCTTCTCATAATGTCGTAAAGTTCGACAAGAATAGAAAGTGAACCGTCTCACCCGTAATGGCGTCTATTCGGCTCCGAGGTCTCAAGTTTCCGCTTTCTCAGTTCTACTTCAAAAATGAGTAAGGATCCCAATTATCCCATTTCATTTCATCCGATCATAATTCTCACGCGCCACATATTTGCATGCGCTCCTTTGAGAATGATAGTGCACTTGCCGGCGGGAGCATGGCCGTAAAATGTTCTAGTTTGAGTTTCCATACAACTTATAATCCAATAATTACTATCACGCCTCCTCTGCCAATATTACCCGTCACAGCGCTAGCTGACAGGACCGCAAATATGGCCTTGGCGTCAGTCTCATACAACGCTCGTTTCTCAGCAAACAGCCTCTTGCACGTATTTGATCTGCTGCCAACAGCTCACACAACCAAGTCAACCCATCCCACCTTGGGTCGGTTGCCAACGCTATTGCCTCAGCAAGCTCTTCAACATCAGATGCCTTCTCAAGCTTCGTTAAAGGTCGCTTGCTCACCAACTAAACCGAACAAACTTCAGCAAGTTGCCAGCATTAAATGCTTTACCGAGTCGTGCGTAGTTCCGAGGGACATGAGCGCTTTAATCGCTCCTGGCACCGATATCGGACCTGGTAGGGGTCAATAATAGAGACACGGAATAACTGCCGCCAAGTTGAGATTAGAATTCAATCAAGCTACAGTATAGAAAGTAATGTAACAAACCTCTATAGAGATAATATATATGGGTCGTAGTAGTACATTATCCTGTCTAATATAACCTAATAAAGCCACGGAATGCTAATAATTTGGCCTGCTCCAGATCGATTCAGTTAAAGACGATATTAAGGTCAGTATTACTATTATCGCTCCGTCACAAATGACCATATAACCGCATCCAGGATTCGTGAAGAATCTTCTCCGTCCCTTCTACCTTGTCCTCTAACAATCCTATCAGTCAATATAGTCCATAATCCATTCGATGCTCCCCCTGCCGTAGCCATATTCTGTCCCGGTCCAGCGCCCGATGCCTGTTATCACCATACACCCATTAACCACCCTACCACTCAGCTCACCTTCGCTCTCTTTATCAAAAGCTTCGCCAAATGTTTTGCAAGTTGCTGCGTATCCGCTGGCCTCGCCGATGAGCTCTTTACTGCCCTCTCAGTCATGTTAGCGAGAGCTGTTACCAGAGGTTGGTCGACTACCGGCAGACATGCAACTGCCCGAATAATCTAAAGGTAATGAAAGACTACCACAACAGCAGGGCATCAAGTCGCCCGAGTCGGCATGTCCAAAAAGCGATGGTGACTCGCTATTATATAACATAGGAGTATATTTCACGACATGGACTAGAGTTGATTATAGACACCCCTTTCTACATTCAAGCTCCATGTTACTAAAAGCGAGCTGAAATATGCCAAAGTAAGTCTAAACGGGGCGGAAATACTTCTCGCGGACGTCTCTCGGACTGCATACCACTGTGAGCCTAGACGAGTACCTCTGACATAGCACCAGCGACCCAAACTGCGACCATTATAGCCAGACAATATGCGGCTAGACGAGGAGTTACGCAGGTGACAATCTCACAACAAGGGTTAAGGAAATACAAGAGTTGTTCAGGGACTTTTGAAGGGAGCTTCCTTTATATTATAAACCACACAATATACAATAATAGTATTATCATATAAGAGTATATCTGGGATTCCAGCCTGTTTCAAGTCCTCCCGTATCCCCCCTACCTGCCACAGAGGTCTAGCCCTCGATAACTGGTCATACACTCCTCCAGGGGCAGTAGCTGCACTATGTATCCCATGCGTTGGTACAACCAAAGTAGCTCCAAGCCAATCAACCAAGTGATTCAGGAACAAACTAGCCGAGGTCTTATCAGGACAGTCCTCAGCCTCAAGGCTAGATGATACATAATTTGCTACCTAAAATAGTAAACAAAAATCGCTTCGCTCCGCCTTCTCCTCTTCAAAGCACCAAGCTAGTAGGCTTGTCAGTCAAAAGTGATCAGAATCAGCGACCCCGAACCCATCCGTGCAAAACATCACTCCAGGGGTCATCAGGCTATCAGATCAGCTTTCCGAAACTGTCACGGTTATTCTCATTACTCAGTTTTACCACAAGTCTGGTCGGGGAGTAATACTCTATATTGTAAAGAACAAGTACTTTCTACCATGATATCGCAATGTAATTCACGGGTAGTATGACTATACAGCAATTACAATAAACTACTGATAATACAAAGACCACATTTACACATATAACGTTTAAGATACAGTAGTCCTTAGTGATAGAGATTATGACATATAACGACTAATAATATATTTGCCGCATGATAACAATACCTCCCTATTATTACATCAATAACGTCCTTTACAACCCAAGCACTCCCTCCCGGCACGCCCGTTGGTCCAACCAGAACCATCGCCCCAGCCGATTCCTTCGCACATAAGCTCAGCAACGATGCGCTCTGAACCAACCCGAACAGGTCATCCCCGCTAGGATGCTGGCGGCCTCCAGGAATTGCTTCCCTCGGCGGAGCACACGTTGCCGCCAAGAGCGCCACTAACCTCGGCGAAGATCCTGAAAATACAAAAATAGGCGGAGCGAAGCAGCCACTTAAGTACCTGATACTTCGACCCTGTCACATATCAAAGGCAAAACTCTTTTGCGAGCCGCACAAGAGAACTTCCAGTGGAAGCAGGTAGCGGCGGCGATCTCCTCCAAGTGACCCGAGTTCAAATCCGGCGCCTCGCACATTTTTCTCGTCATTTTCGCAGCATTAACAGAATCTTCCACTGCCGGTGAGGCGAACACACACACCATCAGCAACGCAGATTTAGCGTCCATGGGTGTGCTCGACAATACGAGACTAACTTTATCCAAAACTTGGCGGAGCGAAGCTGGCAGTTTCACCGGTTCGACCGTGCCGTTCGGAGGCGGCACCGATGCCGGGCTCACAATGAGACTGTATAGACTCTGACAGAGCAACGGTATCTCTATATCGTCCAAGTTAGCCAACAGCGCTCTAGAAAGCGGCGCGCGCCACGAAACTCCACTGGGGCTGACAGAGAGGGACGTTGTTGATGTCGGTGTGTTAAGGGCGACGGCGCTGCCTGAGGCTGTTGGGCTGACTGGTGCCGAGGAAACTGGGGTACCTGAACAAGGCAATGAAGGAGGAAGTAGAGCCATAGTGCGGATAGATGATGATAAAGCATTATGAAGGAAGTTGTTACTATATGATGATCCATATCTAGATAAAAGGAAAGTAGCTGTATCCTCAAGGCAAGTACAAACAACATCGACAAGTAAAGCAAAACTCCTCCGTGAGGTTATCGGAATCGATCAAGAGCATTCCTAAACCCTTATTCTCCTATGACCGCCTTCACTCGGCTTTAATACCGATTTTCCCTCAAATCACGGCAATATTACCCGGTCTCTGCGGCGTAGGTCCCGTTGAAGAGCTCTGTGTGGCTTCCTCTAGACCCGCAAAGGCACCAGCTAGCGTAGGTATCACCCTACCAAAGCAGACTGGCACCAGTAGGCCTCACAAGCTCATTACTCTGGCCTGAGGAATGGTCCAAGACAGGTCGCTTGACTCACTACAGCTAACATTAGATCGGACACAAGCCTTGGCTCGGTCACCAAGGTGGACCTGTTATTACAAATGTGGGCAAATAATAAAGTTAATATGAGAATGGGAAGGTAAATAATAAAGTTAATATGAGAATGGGAAGGTAAATAATAAAGTTAATATCAGATTATACAGGTAAATAATAAAGTTGATATGAGAATAAAAAGGTAAATAATAGACCCAAAGTATGAGTGCGCCCTAGCAACAAGTGATATTACTTGTTCATTTCTGCAATAACCAATAACATCGCCAGACTAGGCCCGTCTAGATCGGGTATTGTCGGCAGAGCTGCTTCATTGAGCTTCTCTGCCACCTCTGCTGTGAGATTAGATGCTCCGTCGTCGCCCTCCAGAATCATCTTCAATAACACTGCTAGATCTCCTGAAATCCATCGATTGAAAAATATGAAGAAGCGTTTGGGTTTCGGTACAGTATGCTTACTAAAACCGTTAAAGCCTCGTATAGTTACTATTGCTGAGTGAGAAGGCTATATAAGGATGAAGATAAAAGCATGTAGTAATATAATCATTACAGATTATTATCAATCAGGATGTCATAGAGACACATCAAATATCAGGCCCGGCAGGAATACATTTGGAGGCGCCTTTGGGTAGTCTAGGCAACATATTTTAATACCACAATTTCCATTCTATCTCCTCCACATTAGGAACACTTAATGACCCCAAACGAACACTGAGAGGCTCGATGACGCCTGCAACCATAAAAACGAGCTACAAGGAAGGTCGGAGATTGTGTGCAAAAGCCGTAATATACTGACAATCTTCATACCACACTTTCCTCAACTCCTACCTGGACCAATATCGCTAAGCTCGTTAATGCTTGGGGGCTCCTGCCGTGTTGATGGAGGTAACAAAGATACGCTTTGGTCCCACCAAGTGTCGATACAGGTCGACCCAGACGAGTCGGGTGATAGCTCTTGACCCAATAGAGACTCTGAAAGGGGAACTGTGGGGCATCCAGTTTAATAAACCCATCTCCTTTGTGATGATCGATGCACTAACTAATGCGGAGGCACTTCTGAGATTTCATTTTTCCTCTTCGCCAGGTAAAATTGATATTTGCTGGTAATATACAAAAATGCGCTATCATGTTAAGTGAAATTGCCGAATGCCACATGACGGTTCGGCGAGCTTCAAAGTGTGAGGGCTGTAGGGAGGAGCAGTGATACTAGTAATGTTACTAGTATTTGGGGACTAGTAATAATATACCAAAAAAGGAGAATGCTTCACGAGAGATCTATCTGTAAGAAGCCTATTTGAACCGACCAGAAGTATTGTATTGATGGGAGTATATCCTCATTTATAACCTTTAATAGTGTCTATTGTAAAAAGCCTATAAGAACAGACCTTAAGCCTTGTAGAGATAAATATATCACACAGGGTGGCCAAAAGATGCACCTGTATAATAAAATTGAATTTATTATTGAATAATAATTAAGTTATTTCCAAGTACGGAATGGCCTCCTACCGAGTTGCAATAGCATTGTCCCAAGAAGCCTACCAAGATGCTTGGTATGTTGCTTCACAGGGGAGCTCCGTCGACCTGGCTTAAAGTCGGCAGGCCGGTCCAAATCCTCGTACTGATCAACGTCGGTAGACGAGGCACCAAGGATACTAGCGACTGAAGGAGAGAAGGAATCTTTTTTGGTATGAAATGCATGGCTGAACCTTGAGCCAGCTCCGCCTCTAGGTCCGCTATCTGTTGCTCCAAGTCTGGAATAGATACTGCCATCCTGAATCGCCTAGTGAGGAGTCCTTGTTAAAAATAGCGTTGAGGAAATATAAGTGAGAGTGAGAGAGCAAGATTTACTGGACTCTGCTGGAAGGCCAAAACAAAAGTGCCTTCAATGAATTTGGGATGTTGCTTCCCCCTGTTGTGCTGCTGTCACTATTAGAAGCACGACAAGGTAGCGACCTATTTCAGTATCTATTTGCTTCAACCTAAGATACGCCCCTTGTCAGGTTACGAACCTCCCCCTCGCGTAATAAACCGAATTCCTTGTCTAGCCACTACAGACGATCTCCGTGCCCTTACTCCTGAACAAAGTACCGCGCGCCACGAAATTCGTCAGCTATAGGCCTTCAGAGTCTCCTTTCCTGCCTGGCGGGGATCCCACTAAACCCGGAACATGCCCAGAGCGCTGGGGGCGATGTCGATGCGGCTGCCAATGTGTCGATGACCCTGAAGGTATCCAGGGGTTGAACCGTGCATTTCACACCGGATTAAGATACCGAGACCCTAGAATACGGTCAGCTCGCCCGAGATCTCACAGAGGTGATCTCCCAGCGGCCTTTTCTTCAAAGATGATTCCCCAAGGTCCCTGAGAACTGCTGGCTCCGGAGCTTCATCGATGCCATGCCGGCCAGTCGACGGACCTCCGCGGTATCTTTGGGTATAGAAAACATGTGCGTCTGTAATGACGTAGAGACATGTGCTTGCAAGAAGACAGTACGGAAGCTCATACCGATTTCTCCTATAATCATCTTGAATTCGACCATAACGCTTTGGTAGTCGTCGGAGCCCTCGGACTGCTGCGGTTGTTCCTATTGCGGAACATTCGAGATTGGTGCGTTCTGCTGTTGTGGAGAGTGCCGCGAGTGTCCACCGGGACATTGCTGTCCGGGGGACTGTAAAAAGTAAGGTGCTCTTTTCATACCGCTCTTTCTTGTGATTGCAAACTGGCTTGCAGAAAAAATATCACAATTATAAATCCTCGTAGAACTATTTTGTGGGTGCCATACCGCTCTTTACTTTGATCATCGAATAAAGAAGGCTTGGAAAACCTCCGGTGCGGGAATATTGGACTTAGGAGGAGGACAGGAAATTAACTGGGAAAAGTTTCATACATACCTTTAGCGGGGCATAGAAGTGCTGAAGTGTCCCAAGGCCCTCATATCAGTAGCACGGCGAAGGCTGCAAAACTGCACCATTTCCCGGTAGAAATTAAAGTCTCAATCGATTTAGACAGACTCCATTTGACCGAGGAACGGGCCGGGAGCAGAGGAATAAATTACCAATGGCGAGCGTCTCAGGGCGTATTACAGGTCTGGTCAGGTATGAGTGCCCACTGGGGACCTTTAATGAAGGTCCTGTGGGGTATTGGGCCAATAGAAGGCAAGCCCAACAGTACCTTGTGGGTGAAGAGGCTATTCCGGAAGAGATAGACCGGCAGAAAGTTGTTGAGCCAGTGAGTGAGTCAAGACCGGGTCATTCGGATGAGAGCACGCTTATTGCTGTAGGGGAATGAGGGGGAAGTATGGGAGGAGGAGGACACTGCCGCTGGTAGAGGGAATTTAGTGGCGCGTGAAAAATGAAAGGTTATTAGATAATCAACTTGCATCATGTCGACCATGTCCCCCAAGTGAGCGGGAGGGGCCTAAGCTGTTCAGGAAGGATATGCTGGGGGCGATGAGTGTAGTAAATTGGGGAGGAGAGGAAAGGGGAGATGGGTACCTAATAATAAGGAATAAATAAACTCAATGATAGTAAAGATTGATAATAATTGGATACCGAATGATAATTAAGCCTAATGGTATTGGTTAAAGCAAACTCTCTGGCGCCTTGGCTTACGTATTATTGACCAAATAGTAATTTGAATTCATTAGAGCAACATGGTAATCGTAGCAATAGATGATTAATACTTCCCATACAGAGATATACGAGTCAGCCTTGAGGCCAAACCCTCAAGCGCTAGCTGGGCCCGAAAGCACCGTAATAGTTTCGTGAAAGGTACAAGATTGCGTCCGTTGGGAATGCCGAGATGACGATTATGGAGTGTCGATGGCTCTGCCAGGTGTGCCTAACTGTCGTGCTGCATGTGATGATGATCGGACCAGGTGAGGCCGATAAAACTGCAGGTACGGCAGTTGTGGATTATTCTTCAATACGTATGGAAATTTTGGGAAAATTTTGGGAAAATTTCATGCCTCCCAGTCGGAGATCGCGGTGGTTAGATGAGGGAGTTCGAGTGAGGGAGAGATTTGATGGTCAGGTCCCCAGGAAACCCGAGTTTAGAGGAGATATACTGTCCGGTGTCATGTAAGTATCTTAGGTTGAAGCGTGCTTTAGTAGTTTTAGGTGGCTACTGCGAGCGGGGACCGTCTCAGCCGTTTTGCCGTGACGAGTTTAAAAGTTCGGCAAGTTTGTCGCCGCTTTCGGAAGGCGTGTTGTATTTGACGATGTTACATGTACCATTTATGTGGTGACATTTCCTTTCATACCAAACTTTTGTTAAAGTTACGTGAATAGAAGGGTGCCTCTTTCATGGGCAGAAGAACTTGAGGATCTCGATTTCCTACCGCAGACCTCGAAGCTTCACCCTTGCACACCGATGCCGTTTCCGAACGCAACGAGAGTTCTTTTAAGAGGAATTTATCGGGATCGAGAGGATGTCGCTAGTTCGAATCCAGACTAAAGTTGCTCGAACTCTAGGGCTATTTCCGAAGTGCAGGGTTCGGGATGTTGAGTACGTAGCTGGACATTATAGTCATTTTGGTTGGGGTGGCATGTCTCGACTAACGGTAGATGGCGGTGGCAGCGAGGAAGGTAATAGTCGATAAGGCTATGGGGAATTGGTGACGATGTCAGGGAGGATGGAGAGATCATCAGGATTCGAGGGAAGAGTGGTATGAAAGGGAAAGGGCATTTGGAGTCGGAGTCTGATCAGCGCTTGCTCAGCTTTGACAAATTCGATAATATTCGTGCAATTCCTCCATTATTTAAATTGCCATATAGGAATACGTGTTTACTATTAAGCTCACGAAATGACGTTTGTTAATAGCACTACAGGCATACTCCTACTACTATAATATTCATTACTGACCTATTTATGAGAGCTTACCAATTTCAAGGCGCTGCGAGTAGAGGAGGACGCATCGGACTTGGATGAGATGCTGTCACCTGGTCACAGACCGGAGTTTGAGGAGGAGCAGGAGGAGGAGGAGGCTAGCAGCAGCAGTCTTGCGGTGAGTAGGGGATCTGAAATGCCGAGAACTTGGTGATTTAGGGGATGTTGGCAAGTGCCCCTCGACAGGCTGGTAGACATAGGCGGAGACGAGTGGGCGATACGGTGGGGAAGGTCGTGGGTTCGATCCCTGGTAGGCGTATTTTTAGGACACACTTATGCCGCCGGTAGAGGAGGTCCGAAGGGAGAATGGTAAGAAGCTCTCTGGTCGAAATAGTTATGATAGTAGTGCTAGAGGGTGATGGACACACCTGTCCCCGGCAAGTCGGACGATGTTTCCAGGAGTATTATATGTACATAAGAGGTTTCGATCCTTATATACGTAGACGGTCATTATATTCCAGCCAGCAGCTCACTTACCATTGTTACGTCGATCTTGGTGTGTTTAAAGCTTCATGGAATCATTCACTGGAGATATTCGTAGAATTGGGAAAAATCGTTTTCGTAATGGTTGGGTATATTCACTATATACACTATCTCGTATAGTGAACAATAGGATCATATTAAAGCATTCAGAATCACTTAATTTTGAAGAAGCAACGGCATTCTTGTTAAAGTCTACGCTGCCTTAACAGGGAAGATGGTCCCCCGGTTTGGCTTTCCGTGGAGGAAATGTGTCAGAATCTCCCGGTCATTGGTCTGTAATTTCCCATACAAGTGGTACGCCACCTCGAGCCAGAAGTCTTCATGTGAGTGTTGTAGTGGATGACTGCATGTAGGCTGCTGCTGATGCTGATGATGCTGCTCCTTCCGCGGGGTTGACATGTCTGGTAGGTATGTGTTTGGTGGATATGATGGAAGTAATAGAGTTAATGATTTCTACAAGTAGGTCGTCTCTCGGAGTTGGGGAAGTTTTGACAATGGGAAATGGAGGACACTTCTCCAAGGGGTGTTCTGTTCTGGCCATCTGCCTCGTCCGAGAGAGCCCAGTGAACGCTGTATTATTGGCCAAATTGATAACGAATACTTTTTCATATTTATTAATAAAGTTTTCATGGGCATTGGGACGTATGAAACTCAGTATTAAAGGTCCCTCGATGTTGTTCACGCCATGCACATCCCCATCCGCATATAGCAGCAATCTGGTCATTAAGATTTGGCTTGTACAATATTATTATCTCCAAAATTACTCTATACATTATAACCAGATAATTGAACTTACGTGCTCAAAGGTATACTAATCCCTGTTAAATAACTATTAAATTATTTTTAATTACTTTGTTTATTAAGAAAATTGAGTACTGTGCGGCGGCAGGAGGAGCATTGCGTAATAGTAGTAGTACCCATGCCGCGAAGACTGCCCTCGCAGAAATATGATCCTAATGCGGGCCATGACCGTAATCTAGCTACGTACCATTTTTCTTGAGCTAGAAATCAGCGGATGCATTCTCGATTGCGGAAGAGGGTCATGACTATCATACAGTCATGGCCTTTGAGTGCTTTCATAAATCGTCCAGGGAACATGATGTTAGTACGTTATCTGATAACTCCTTATATCAATATACCTTACCGTGATGCTACCTATGTAGGTATCATTTCCTCACAAAGAGCTGGTTCACTATATCGTAAGTCCGGGGGGGCAGGCGGCTGCGACTTTGGTGTATTATGAAACTCGAAGATAGCGTTCAAAAATCTGGGGTCTTCATCATCTCCTGGTAGGAACATTTAATAGTTCCCCAAAAATTGCCGTTTGGAAGCGTGGTAGAGCCGTTTTGCTTCTTCCACTCGTCTGGGGCAGGGGAGTTGACTGCTAGGTAGAGCCGGCAAGGGTGTACCATTTGAAAGCAGCACTGAAATGCTTATGTGTGCTCATTGAACTCGGTTTTGGCACGAATTGGAAATATTGTGTCTTGAGATTCGCCACACTTATAGAGAGGTTCTACTGGTGCATACGATCTGTCCATTCCTCTGTCGGATATGAGCGTGAAGAGCATGTCTCCTAAGGTACTATTCCCCCCGGCCATCACCGCGAGATAGACATGTGGCAGTACCCTACCGTGGGAATATATACATCTTTGGTGGATATGATGGCAGCACTCGGTGGGTCTGTGGATCCGTGGTGCTTGGTGCTTGTGATGATGATAACCTGCTCTTTTTCAGGGTTAATGATTTTTGGATGTTCGACACTCAAGCTCAGTCCTGGTCGACGGTGGTTCAAACAGTAGGTGGCTTTCGTCCCTAAGGGGGCAATAAAGCGGAACCGTTTTAAGAAACCAGTTTCGTTGAGAGATATCTCATTTCTAGCGAGCTCGGCACTCGCCGCATATTGACTGATTCCAAAACGTGTTATTTTCTTGGCTTCTCTCTCCGCCGTCTAGAAGCGTATTTTCACAAACCGACTTTGTCGGGAAAATATCTTATTTTCGAGGCGCGTGGGAAATTCGGCGTAACGGAGAAATCTTTCTTACCTCGTTCCCCCATACTATCCTTATTTCTATCGCGCCCCCGTCTCTCAGGGACCTGTACCGAGTGCACGCCACAGCCATAGTGCAGTGGAATATAATGCATCCATGTGAGCTGCTCCAGAGACAACGGGACGGCTACTCGTTACAATATTATATCTTATCATGTTTGATAGTATCTATCAAATCATCAACTATCGGTAGTTTGTAATATACTACCGTTCTCTCGTACCGTATTGTTATAACGCTCTTGGCATATATTTATGGCTACATTAATATTATATGTATGTTATATATAGATAGTAAAGTAGCCGATTGATGCCGATGCTGATGTTTCCGGCTCCTTCGAGGCCGAATACTCAGGTATGTGTTTGGCGGTTATGATGGTAATTATCGCAACGATTTCCACGCCTTCAACTTCATTTCAGAGAAATGGTCTCCCGTGGAGGTAGGCCACAACACAGTCATCTACTCCATGGCCCATTCAACTCAGGTGGCTGGTGGCAGCGGAGCGGGTCCTCGAGCACGATATAGTAAGAAAATGCCGCTGGCGGGAATCGAACCTGCGCCGGTATGGTTGTTAGGAACGTCTGCAGTGATACATAATGACAGCATGCTGGTGTTTGGTGGGCATGATGGGTCGAAGCATCTCAACGACTTCTATATATTTGATTTTCTCACCAACACTTGGTCCATGGTTGAGCCAAGCTTGTCTTCTAAGGTCAGTTTAGGAGGGGAGAAAATGTTATAGGGATTTTATATTCCATTCTGGTTCTCGCCGCTTTAGTGAATTATACTGCCTTGAAGGCAGTGCCTCCAAATGGCTTACCGTAGCTAGTTCATTCCGGAGTGTTGACTCCATCACAGTTGAGTTTCAAATTGTGAGGCCCTCGGAGTCCCACGTCCGACACGTCGACAAATCAAACCAGTTTATCTTTCCCGTTATGCGTTTTAGACCTTGATGAAATGGTCAAGTTGGCGTACTTTTCATTCTTCATACCGCTCTCCCCGCTATGATCATAACTTTATCAGGTACCCCCTCCGACCCCTAGGGATTCTCATATAGCGGCGGTCTACGGTGACAGCATGTAGGTGGGCGTGAATGATTTACAAGCCTCCTCTTCTAAACTACTACTTCATTTCGTTCATCTAAGGGGAATACCCTACTCTGACAGTGGAATACAAATAGTTAGTTCTACTATTAGCAATACGGTACTTCGGGCGTAAGAAGCATTGTGTGACTGGTAGCGTCTTTTGCAGTCCTTTCCCGAGGCTAACGTCACTACCTCGCGCAGGTAGTCGTAGGCGGTATTACTGCCTCGCCGCACTAATTCTCCACGCAAACGGTTCAGGTACGTGTTTGGCGGCAGCACTGGAACAGCACGAAACGACTTGTACGAGTTCAATCTTGTGACGAGGGGATGGAACGAGCTTAGACGGACATCAGCGGGTGAGAAAAGTACCGTTGGTGGGAATTGAACCTGCGCGGGTAATGGTAGCTTGGCGATCGACGAGCAGCAGTAACAATCCGGATAGTCCAGCTGGTGGAGAAGACGGTATGGCTGAGCAGCAGGGTGATGTGCGACCGTGCCCGAGGTGAGAACATGTATCAGAAAGGTATATCATAACAGAGCAACAGCACCTCGTAGATTTTGTGTCATAACTCATGCTCGTCACTACCGTACCTTGCAGTAATTTTTTCGTGTTATTGGAAAGCGAGTGGGAGAGGGAGTCCTGACCTCGATTCCGGTGGTGGCTAATCTTTACCTGCTTCAACCGTATGGCTCCTTCGAGCATCTAGGTATATAATTGCAATTCATTCCTAGCTCAGATTGCTTCAATGCTCGTCACTCATTAGAAACATTTTTCTTATTACATTCCCATACAATGAACACTTTGACATTTCCCAGTACCACACTTATGGTGACTCGCATCGGAGACGTACTGTCCATTACGATGGTTTAAGGTTCTGTCATACTGGAGTTGTCTATCGGGGCGGTCTCTGCATTTTCGGTGGTTATGATGGTCAAAACAGACTCAATGACTTCCGTAAGTTCACATTGGGTTCGGAGGTAGGTCATTTTGGAAATGCTGCGTCTCGAGAAGTATCTTAGGTTAATGTGGAGATTCCAGAATCTACGCTGCTGGCGGATCTGAGAGCAATGGTGGATGATCCGACTTGGTCGGATGTCGTGTTCGAAGTTGAAGGGAAAAGGGTTAAGCTCAGAATGGTAAGCTCATACCGTATTTTCCTCCAATCAGGTGTACGCTCACAAGATGATGTGTGTGCGTTGTCCCTATTTCCAGTAAGCTTCTCGGACTCGCCCGTTTCGTTGAGTCTTCCTTTTAGAGCGATGTTCTCGCCGTCGTTGAATATGAAGGAATCTAGCATGTCGGCTAATGAATGCATTCCAATTCAAGGAGGAGTCACCCATATTGCCTTTAAAGGTGTCTTGGAGTTCCTCTATACTGACCAGGTTCATCAAGTGAGTCTTATCAAAGTACCTCAACGAACAAACCGATGGCGTGTGATTCTGCAAAGTTATTTTCAACAGTCAACTTTTGTAGCTCACGGTTGATTCCGCGATGGACCTATTTATGACCGCGGATCAATTCGGTATCGATAGACTTAAGAAGATTTGTGAGAAGGAGATACTGCAAAGTATTAATATCGATAATGCACCAACAATTCTACAAGTAAGAAAAGTACTTAGTGACAGCAAGCGGATCGCTCCGCCTCAGGCGGCGGATATGCATGCAGCAAGCGGGCTTCGGAAGAGATGTCTCGATTTCATCCTGCGTAATTTCGATGCCATCAGTGAGTTCTCGAGTTCATCCGATAACTGATTCAATTGGTATTCAGGCAAAACGACGGCCTTTGAAGAAATGGGAAGGCAAAACGTCGAGTTGTTGTTAGAGATATTACGCATGAGATGATGATGATAACAACTTAACAATATTTTATAATCTGAGTTCTGAATGTTACGTTTGTGAATATGAGAATGGCTGCCAAGCAAACGAAGTTAGTGACTTTAAGAAACTCGTATAAATAGTAGATCCGTTACAGAACCGCTTTCATCGAATAGTAGCTCCTTGTCTTCCATCCGTGGTCTTTTGTCGCTCGTGGTGGCAAGAGTCACAAGGTGAAGGCAAACCGATGCGGAAATGGACACAGAAACGGTGAGGTTGAAAGTCATTGAGTCTTCAGAACGCGTTTTCGTTACCGAGAGCACATTGAACCCGAAGCGGCAAGTTATTAGCCATACAACAGTTAAGGGACTACTTTACAGGCGTAAGCGTTTGGGAGAACGAATACGTGTGTTCTTACTATTCAACTTTAATAAAACTCGGTATGAGTTGATTGATAAACATCATGGTGTCATACAACATACAAATGAATAATGGTTTTGGTATTATTAATAACATCATAATAAAATAATATTAAATAAATATTATTTATAGACTATTAATGGATTATATCTTTTATCGATTAAATATATTAGATAGTAACACCAACAATTCTCCATCTATTCGCCATCCTTTTCCAACTGTCTATATTTTGGTCCACTCTCACCACCCTTACGAGTTCTTGATCGAAGATGCGGTAACCTAAGAGACCTCCCCCGATGGGTACCGTGTGTCTTTTCCTGTTCTGGTTTGTCCGCACTGTCTCCCTGTCCTGTCGGTGACAAGATATCGGTGAGGGAGCGCACTGCATCTTCTGTCGATCTTTTACCATCATCTTTTCTCACACCACGTGTGCGTGGTATTAATGCAGGAAGCAAGTTCCGGAACCTTCTATAGAAGGGAGCCAATGTTGATTCCCCGCTGGCAGACGGTTCGCCCTCGGGTGGTGATTGGGACTTCAATAATTGTGGCAGCTGTCCCTTCCGAAGAGGGATCCCCTCGAGAGTATCCAAGCGAGCTGCTGGAAAGCTCTGGTTCGTGCCATCAAATTTATCTTTGTCAACAGGCTCGGTCATTATCATCCTTTGTTTAATCTCATTGCGCAGTGTCACCATCATGGCCCTTCCGTACATGGTGTAGAGCAACCTGTTGTAGCTGACTCCATTTGGATCATGGTTCTTCACCGAGCTTATTAGACCGTTCTGATCAGTTTTGATTTGAATATCAAAACCGTCGCTATTAAATCCATAGTAGAGAGCATTCGGAGACGGTTTATGATCGCCGGTCTCGAGGTAGAGCATTTTACCATTATTATACAAATTGTTGAAAGATTCGAGGATCAAATCGGGCCGAGGAATGTCAGGCACAGCCGGCGGTCGCGAAATTCCGTTGTCCATGTCAGATATAGTTGAGTATCGATCGAGAGCAGTTAGGAAACCTTTATCGGAAATGCTAATGTAGCCCTTAAGCACCTCTCCGAGAGAGCCACCACTGTCACTGACTGTATAACCCCACATACGGTCGTATCCCTCTTTGTTAGCTCGGTTCAATATTGAGTCTGACCTCATACATGTGTAACCATCCCGCTCATATGATTCCCGGTCCACGCTTGTCATGAACGTGTCTTTTGTAGCCAACTTGGCGTAATATCTCGAGCCTTGCCCATCATCTCCCATCAGAATTATTGCTGGTCTCGTTTCCCCATTCACACTGCTCTCAGTCTGTGGAACAACTAATGCTGCGAATATGACTATACGATAAAGCATCGATACGGGTGATCTCATTTGATCGGAATGAACGAAATGAACTTAAACTACCACGCATTATAACCAATCAATATCGAGAGCCTCTCAAGGAATTATTGAGCTGCTCATTTTCAAAAAGTCCCGTCTCTAAGGGCGAGCGGAGTTTTGACTGCATCATGTCGCGCATGCCCGTGTCAAGCTTTTCTCACAATTTACGAGTCGACAAGCAACAGTGTCACAGTGATACCATTACCCAAACTCTGAGGACCGTCCAAATAGAAGACATAACTCAGGATCTAGGATAAAGGTCTGCATCACCAGCAATTGCTGTAAAGAAAAGGGACAGAATTGACATACTTAGCGCAAATCTGTGGGAAAAGCAGTACCAACTGCATGGAGCAATACTGACTATAAGGAATGGTACAAGTGTACTAGTTCCGTATCGATAGCCTTACTGGAATTAACCGTTGTAAAGTTGTCCGTCAATTGTTGCCGACCTTAACAAGTATAACATGTCTCGTCTCTGAAGGCGAGCGAGGGCGGTCTGAATGTGATACATACACAGCGGGATGCTTTCCAAATCTAGACGCACCCCGCTTCTCTCGCCTAAGGGACGTTATAAAGGGCTGCTCTTCGTCCACCGCGAAAAAACACCCTTACACTCGAGATATACTCTGTTCCACCGCGTTAGCTTCGAAGTGGTTCAAATGAGAACTCCGTCCTTACTCCGAAGCCTGCCGCTAATTGTAGCCCTAATGTTACAGACGGCATCTTCGGAGGAACTTTTCTATGCTTTGGTGGGGGATGATGGGAAGGGTACGAAGTACCAAGCGGCTATAAGAGACGCTACTACAAGTGAGAAATCAAAGGTAAGCATCATCCGGAAACATTAGTATCATCGCGGCATTGTACTATGCTGTGCAGGAAAATGGCGGGGTTAAGAAGTTCGTGCTGCTCAATACAGACGACAACATTCATGGTTCGCGATATTTCTTCACAACGGTGAAAATATCGGATACATCTTGCTTCCAGGATTTCAGACCCGCAACTTTCACGGAAGACGGAACACGGAGGGCGATCCCAGGCAGAACCTTGTCCAACAAGCCTTGTTGAACAAGGACCCTCTCGTCGAACAGCTGAATAAACTCTGCGCCGAAGGTCAGTTACGTATGCTTGGACCCATTAGCATACACGAGCTTGATGAGTGGACACCTTCACAGGCTTCGATGCCACTCACCAAGAATCAGCTGGCAGGTTTGCTCAAGTCCGAAAGTTATACACCACGCATGACACGCATAGAGCGATCGGTTAGAAAGACGCTTCCTCCATTAAGATTACGTAGACACGGTAAAGATGAGGCTATGGAGAGACCATTGGTACAGGATGATGGAACATTGAAGAAAGAGGGAGGCGGTCCGGAGCAGCTAGGAAAGGAACCGTCACGTATGAGCCGCTTGAGGAGATCATTCAGAAAACTGCTTCCTTCATCAAAACCTCGTAGGCCTGGTGAGGGTCAAACAAGTGATAGACTGTTGGAAGAGAATGACGAATAGATTGAGGACTTTTGCTGTTATATTTTATGTTTAATCAATAAAACATATAATACATTGATAGTCTATTAAAGTACTTCCGCTACTCAAAAAATCCCAGAACCACCATTCATTTGTATGTTGTATGACAGCGTGTCTATCAATTGAACCCATACCGAGTCTTGTTCGAGTTTCTCAAGATTGATACATATGAAAAGCGTTTGAAGATCTTGTCACTTTTCGACATCTTCCATGCATGTTCTGAAGAAATTATATAAGAACTTGCAAAGTCATCTGTCGATCTGTCAGCTGGGACACGACCGGGTCCCGAGGACGCGAGTGACCTCGCCCAACACGTCTCGATTAGCGCGCTACGAGTCACGTTAAACACAGTTGACAGGCCTTTTCCCCCACTTGTTGACATTTGTAGTGTTAACAGGTTCTAGCAGTTGACTGGGAGTTGGTGAAAGTGAAGGTCCGCCTCTAAGGCGTGAACAACCATCACATTGGTCTGCATGCGCACATAAAGGGCAATGTTTACCAATGAAAGATGAGAAGCACTCAAGTCTCGCGATACGATATGGCCTTTAACTCACTCCTAACTCGGAGTGCAGTGCCTTTGGACGGCCTTCGACTGCAACTTGAACTTTAACAAAACTCGGTATGAGTTGATTGATAAACATCATGGTGTCATACAACATACAAATGAATAATGGTTTTGGTATTATTAATAACATCATAATAAAATAATATCAAAAAAATATTATTTATAGACTATTAATGGATTATATCTTTTATTGATTATTAACACCAACACTCTCCTCTTCTCACCATTGCTTTTTACTCGCCGAGGAGTGATTCCTGCTCATCATCCTCGCTCGAAGAGTGGCTGCCAACTCGGCGATATTGACGCTTCTTACCAAAACCAAATTTCGATGATAAGAAGTTAACCACGGATGAAGTCTTCGGGCTTCTAGCAGGCTCCGTGTCTTCCAAGTTTAGCAATGTTGATAGCTGATTCTCGTCGAGAACTTCTCCTCTCATCATAGGCATGCGGGACTCGGCAAATGTCTCCCTTCCCTTGAACTTGGCTTTGTCAACTTGCTCGGTTTCTATATAAAGTGCCTCATCGTTGTTGAACAGTATCACATCCATCATCGCTTTGCCATACATTACATAGACCAACCCATCATAGTCAGCTTTTCTAGGATCATTCTTCACTA
This sequence comes from Perkinsus chesapeaki, assembly GCA_013115145.1. Taxonomy (NCBI): domain Eukaryota; phylum Perkinsozoa; order Perkinsida; family Perkinsidae; genus Perkinsus; species Perkinsus chesapeaki. The sequence goes on along the minus strand of JAAPAO010000231.1, from coordinate 6,526 downwards.
CTGATTTAATCATTCCCTTGCCATCTGTACTTATCTGGATGTCGAATCCATCTTTATTAAATCCATAGTAAAGAGCATTTGAGGCAGGTTTGTCATTTTCGTGGAACTGCATGTATAGAAGTTTCCCATTTCGGTACATCTCATTGAAGGACTTGAGAATAGGTTCATCCTCGCCCCTGACATCCCTGGTTTCCGCTTGAGATCCAGGCATTTCGCGTACGTCTCGTAGAAGCACGATTCTAGACACGAGTGTATTAGCGGACCTTTCTAGCGTGGTTTGGAAGTTCTGGGACCCACTCTCCCTTTCGATTGCCGTCATGTGCAGACTGGGAGGCCCTCGCTCCGAGGAATTCAGATGAATGGTTCTTTGAAAGATGTCATAGTCGCCTACCTTATATTCAGCACGCCCTTCATGAACCAGCTCCATGCCTTCTGGGATAACATCTACATAATATCTTCTACCGTGGCCATCATCTCCGAATATGAAATGTGCTGGTGGCATCTTCTTAACTGCCCTACTTCTAACTTGTGATACTACCAACATTAGACATGCAATAATAATACGACAGATAGATGATTGAAAGATCATTTAATCTTATTAACAGATACGAAATAAAACTATCACACACTATATCACATTAACAAGTGAATAAGATAATAGAACAGATAATGGAAATATTATGCTGCTCAATTGCCACATGTCTCGTCTCTTAAGGCGAGCGACTGTTCGAATGAACTACGCGCGCGCGTGCCCACTGAGATGATGTGCTCCGGAGGGTTTCCTTTGGCGTCATTAGCAATAACCCACCTTTTAGCAGGTTGATTATAAACTAGATAATCCCATTTCAAAAAGTATCCCTCAGAAACCTGTGCAGTAAGTTCTCTCAAAGAGCGTTCGTGAGAATGACCAAGTGTGACAATGAGACAACTTCGCTGGATGAACCAGCCACAGCAGAAGAATCGCTCCATCCCAGGCAGCGACCGGGACTACGATGCTATGCAAAGCGACACTTAAAGCCTGCCGAGCAAATGCCCGCGGAAGCGGCGGCGAGTTTGTTAGCTCGATGAATGTGTGGTAGAGGACAGTGAAAGCATTTGGCGGTGTTGGCTAGATGTCCTCATTAATATTTCCTGAATTTTAACCATTCTCCGGATCATATCTCATCACTGGATGCGAGTGTCTATTACTCTCCAAAGTGGGCTACACGAAGGTACATGTTTTCAAAGGATGGAAACGCTTTGGTTTGTACAGGAGCTGGCATCTGCTCTACAGCAGCCCTCAGTAGGCCTTTTGTGCATGAAACATCCCAGTCGTCTTGTGGAAGAGGTCATGTGGCTGCTACTGATGCTGCTCTTTGGCACTCAACGGTGAAGGAGCCTAGCGGAAAGCTGAATGTTCCCTCAGGTCCGTCGGTCCCTCCAACAGCTCCTTGTCTTTAACATGTAGTTCATGTAGTTAATGGAAGTACTCTCGGAACTGAAGAAGTGAAAGTTTTTCTGGGAGATTCTGGTTTCACAATCTCCTCGGAGATGTCCTCCCTGTAACAGCTACGTATCTCAAAACGATAATGATCAAATGCCAAGCGCACAAGAAAACATTAACAGGAAAACACAGGTCGATCCTACCTTGCAGGACGACGTCACATAGAAGAGAAAATTCATCCGACCAAATGGGAAGAGATGCACCAAGGACTATTCTGCTGATATTTACAACACTAATAACGCAATAATCATTATTGAGATGACTTCCAGCCAGAGCGCTCAACGAACTGCTGCCGTTTCAATAAGCAATGGGAACCTATTTCTTATTCTTTAAGCAGTAAGCACGCAGACACCGCCAGCAGCCTGAATCTTCTTCTCGGCCTTCTTAGAGAAGAAACGAGCCTTAACGATGACGGGCTGCTTGGGGAGGTTGCCCTTGCCCAAGACCTTGAAGTAACCGGCCTTAGTGCAGTCGATTACAGGGGCCTTATCCTTCTTATCGGCATATTGGAGACGAGTCTGCTCGGACACAAGAGACCAGAGCTTCTCGACGTTTACCTCAGGGCGGAAATATCTGAACGAATACAGTAAAACTTGTTATCCCAAAAATACTATTCCTATTACCTGTTCCTCTGCATGTGGAAATAACGCATACCAACCTTACCGAAGTAACCAGGATGGTACTTATCAAAGTTGATACGATGGTGATGCTGACCACCGGCGTTACCGTGTCCACCGGGATGCTTACGGTGCTTTCCGATACGACCGTGGCCGTGGGAAACGTTTCCTCTATGCTTACGAGTCTTCTTGAGGCAGGCAGTCATCTTGTGTCAAGACGCACTTGGTAGACCGTGAGGCTTGCGAGATCAGTGCAAATCGATCAGGCTATATTTTGAAAAGTTGAGGAAATGCAAGATTGCAAGATTCATGCAAATCACAACCACCGGTCATAGTTAAAGCCATGTTGGTAGACGCCAGAAGGCATTAAACATCGGAAAAGTCGGTATAAAGGAAATATGAGGGTGCCCGATGAACAGGGGCAGCGGAAAAAGAAAGAAAAAGTGACATTGCTGGGATCGATCCCGGGATCTAAGCTAAATCCACGACCTTCAGCTTGATTGATGCGACGAGTTCCACCGTGTCTTCTGAAGGAGGCATCCAAGAGGATCCCTAAAGTACAACTCAGTGAGGTTGGACTAAAGAAAATGACGAGCTTACCTTTGCCGGTGAGAGTATCTTTTTGGATACTTTTCAAGTCAACTTGATAGCCTCTGGCGTTGCAAGCGAATGACGTTATCAAGAAGTCGGCCGGACGAGGGACGGAAGTTGGTCTTGTCGAAATCGTTGGGTCACCTGGAACGTCACATGGTGTGGCTTCCTATAACCCATCGGCGTACACCTCATGCAGGTAGCGTATCTTTCAAGCTTATCAAATGCATGCTTAACCTCAGGATACTCCATCGTAATTCACAGACCATAATTGATCATAATTATTTCCTCACTGCATTCACTCGAGCGCTTCAAGCACGAACAGCGGCTTTCGGTCGACCTCGAGAGAAATCCTTCAGAGTGAGTAACTTCAAAAGTATCTTTTTGGATATTTTTGAGCTCAGCTTATCAACAGCGATGGTGACCACCTTCCTGGCTTGTAAGCTTTCCACTCTTAGCCACTCCAAAAGCCCCACCAGATACATCGACATCATATCTCCGAATGAAGCTTGCATCTCTCCCACTACAGCGTTCATGGACCGCCAAATCGACCTTATAGTATCTTCTTTGAGGGTAGTCTTTCCCACCTTGAAAAAAGTAAGTCCTTCCTTTAATCAGTAAGACTATCTTTCCCTCTAGATTCACCTATGTCACGATGTGGATCCTATCTGTCGGTCTCTGGAGCTACTACCGATTTTACGGTCTCGTGTGGTCTGGTCAGCTGAAGAGGGACCATTTAGTACTGAGAACGGGGAAGACCTTTGTGGTACAAAATTGAGGAATACTGTGGACAGTGGAGGACCTCGGTTAGGTAGTATCGATAGGGCTGTTGAGATACTTTCCGTAGGGGCGGGATCGGTGTCATTCATCATCTTAGCCATGTGAGCTGTGTAATGCAGTGAAGCATACCTTTAATAATAGTATTGGCTGTTTTCTCCAACCGAATCTCTTGGGCCAGTGTACTAGTGTAGCTCTGGTAAACGGATCTGTAATGAGATTTGTTATTATACATTAGTGCTTGATTATATTACTTTTTACTATTATTTACTTTCAAAGCTATTGTGTATAATATACGATATCTGTATAGAGGGTAGAAGGCTTAACGTTAGTAAGCCACTCTGTAGGGGGGGTTTCGATCGCCGTATGAGTCATCTAGATATTTTTATTGCTGATAGAGAACTATGGGTCACTAGGTTTAATTATAATAACAATATTAATATATAAATGCTTAAACATAGTTCATAATAAGAAGGTCCAGAGAAGCCATTAAATGTGGATAGTAGTGTATCGAGGCAAGATACAAATACTTGAAAAAAAATAACAATCAACCCTTATCAGACTAAGCATCACTCCCTCCCTTCTCAGGTAGCTCCATGCGAGATGCCGAGCTGATCCGCAATTTACCTACTTATCTGCGGCTGGCTCGTCCTGAAGCGACTCGTCGAAAAGTATTGGCACTGTATGGTGATGCTGGTCGAGCTGCCGTGGCGACGGGTAGGCTACTGGAGGAGGCGAGGACAAGCGATCGGGTAATACTGGGGGCTCTTACTGGCAAGGAGGATGTTGTGATCAAAGTGGGAAGGAGATATGGTTGGTAATTGAGAAGTCTAAAGCAACGCCTTGATTAGTACTAGATAACGTCGGATAGGTCCATTGGTGTATAATAATAAAGCTGCTCTATTGATCTAAGTTTTACCAGGGGTCTCGTCCCGGCTAGGGTGAATGTGATGAATAAGTGAGTGATAGTGCTACCCTTAAGCTCGTACTTATTATGTTTCTTATCATTTGCTGTTTAACAGTGCTTATTATAAGCTGATTTAATAGAGCGATTTACGATGGGGCTAGTTGAACGCAGGTAGGTTATTCCAGTAGTGTCCGTTTCTCACCGTCTGCTAATTCTAGTCTTATACGTATTACTGGATTTCAAAAATCAGACTCCTCGTTAATACTATATTGACATGTAAATTAGCAGTTAACAATGTTAGATGAATATCTAGTTGAATGAGATTTCATGGAATTTATTGTCTTCGTATCAGCATAGGAAGCTGGGTATGATTTAGGGAAGAGGGGGATATTGTTTGCTGAATGTCAGGCGATGATAGTCGCAGTGGAGCCGTCGGCTAGATTTTGCCGTTCAGTGGAGGAATCGATAAGTTTAAATAGCATTGAAAGTCGTTTTGTGACGGAGCATGAGGTGCCTACAGTTTGGCTGGAAGAAAGAGCGCAGAAGGTAGTTTGTTTGGCTGGCAGGGTGACGACCCGGGTTCAAATCTTGGTGCCAATATTTTATTTCCCCCGATAATTTGATGTGTCTTTTTCGTGCCCGGAGCGCGTCAGTGGTTGAATGCGCTCTCTTAAGCGAGAGTCGCTGAGGCTTTGAAGATGGCTCGAATAGCTACGCGCACTGGAGCAACTTTCAGTGTATAAAATAGATTAGAAGGCGTTAGTAGGTGAAACGATACTGTTATTACTTGGAGAGTAATATTACCTCAAAGGAGGAATATAATACCGCCTTTAAGGGAAAACACAGAACGTAGTAAATAAGAGATGAATTATTAATTAGATTTCAGTGCTATTCTATAGAGAATATTCATAATACATTTCTGATGAATGTCCAAGTGGGGTTCTTTCCCTTTGTTATTGGATGACTTATCGGCATCTTTATTAGGGAGCCGCTGGTGAATTCGATTTGCTGCTTCTGACGCCGCCGTGCGAGTTGGGTGCGGATATAGACCGACTCAAGCAGCTCCTGTCGATGGCGGCGGATCAGCTTGTTCCGGGCGGAGTGATGGTTCTTACTGGAGTTAATGATGTAATAGGATTCTTCATACCGTATTCTCCATTTCCTCCCTAAGATTCGATATAAGCGCTATCAAAAAGTGCTATTACAAGCCTTGGCAGCCAGCAGAGTTGGCCGTGCGCCTAAATCTAATTCACTGATGTAAGATTGATACCTGTGTGATGTGACGCCGAGTTTCACAGATACGAATCGAGTGGCTGTCCGGACCTTCCTCGATCACTTTTGGCATCTGCACGGGACAGTTGTGTCGAGCGAGTGATGGCAGTGCGTGTTGGCATGGATTCCTATGAGATATCCTAGAGCTCACGTTTCCGATGCTTATGTTTCCATGGCAGTCTGTCCCGTTTTGTGTTGGAGTGTTTTGATGTTTTCTGTCGACTAAGGCACGTACTTTATTATTTGTTTGCTACTACATTGAAGATGTTACTCGTCGAGGCGATGAGGAATACAGGCAGTTTCTGATGGGTCTCGAAAATGTCGGGCTATCACGGGTTGTTCAGATTAGGGAGGGAAATAACGTCTGAGTCAGGTTAATGAATACCATGAACTATTAATGTACCAAAGTACCTTCCGAAGCTTATGGTATGGAAGATGGAGGTAAGGGGAGGGTTAATAATACACTATATTATAAAGAAGAGAATATATATTAATTTCAATCCCAAGATGTCATACAGGATGATTCAGAATTGGGCAGCTTTGTCGATGCTACATTTTATTTAAAATGATTTTCATTTAAAGAGTTCATGGTGCGAGCATCGCTCAGGATTAGCTATGGACTTTCCATCGGCTTCCTCTCTTCTATGTGTCCTCACCTCCAATGCCACGGGGCTTTTTTTTTCTGGGGAACTGAAATTTCAAGGGCAACTTCTTCGCGAATTTCACGTGTGCAGCTTCCCCATATGTGCGCGAATGCACGTTGTCGCGCATGGTGATAGTGGTGAAGAGACTCAATAAGTTAGTCATGAAAATTAATAAATTCTCAAAGCCCCGTTGGAGTGTTTGCCGGCCTTCTGCGCTGGCAGTACGCCTAAACAG